>JAHRHZ010000099.1:43848555-43885264 GCA_024137785.1 Ginglymostoma cirratum
GCTGGAAAAGCTCAGCAGGTCTGGCAGCATCTGTGAAGGTGAAAACATAGTTAACGTTTTGGGTCTGGTCACCCTTCCTCAGAACTCTGAGGAACTCTCAGGTGTTCTGAGGAAGGGTCACCGGACCCGAAACGTTAACTCTGTTTTCTCCTTCACAGATGCTGCCAGACCTGCTGAGCTTTTCCAGCAACTTTGTTTTTGTTCCTGATTTACAGCGTCCACAGTTCTTTTGGTCTTTATGAGGATTTGGAGGGTCCCTTGGTTATCAGCTGATTCTGGAATCATGGTGCCAAGCACGACCTGCATTGCTTTCCAAACTTGTCCAAAGGTAAATCCACTCTGGAAATCACAAATGGCTGTGATCACACTCAGAGTAGGCTGAGTCAGTGTCTTTTTTTCTGTCTGCGTACCAGGGCTCTGTTTGTGAACAATGTGTGGTCTTTTAAAGGGTGATTACATGAATCGGGCACTTACACGGCACAAGACATCAGTAATCATTGCACCCAGCATGTAAACCACACGCAGTATCCAACAGTGTGCAGTACAAATGCTGGGCACTAGCTGTCCCAACCTTGTCATAGATTAAACACAGTCATCTCTGCGAAGCAGAAGAGATCACAAGTGGTCTCAACAGTGACACCTACAGGTCACAATGGCTGTAGACAGGCACAGAGTTGATTCATCTCAATCCGTTAAGTATTCATCAACATACTCTTATAGACAATACTGCCTTTCCTTTGTGTGATGTAACAGGTGGAAGGACAAGTTATCACTTGTCATACAGTATGCACAGTCTCCACTGTGTTGCTGTTCCATTGTTCATTGCAATAAGGCCCCTGTGTCAAAGGTGTGTGTGGAGGTGTTCCATGACCCTCCTTCTCATAGAGTTTTTACAGTATGGAAGGCGACCTTTTGGCTCATTGTGAAAGTATCCATCTATTCTAATCAGATTTGCCAGAACTTGACTCATAGACCTGTATGCTATGGCTTTTCAAGTCTTCACCAAAAACTTTTTAAATGTCCTGAGTATTTCTGCCATGACCACACTTTCCAGAAGTGAATTCCAGACCTCCAGTGAAACAAAATGTTCTAATCTTCCCTGGAAACCTCCTGTTCCTTATGTTGGACAGCTCCCCCTGCTTATTGACCACACTACTAAACGAAAATGTTTCTTGTTATATACCTATTCACAACCCTCAGACCTGTGCACACCTCAATCTGACCTTGTCTGCTTTAAGCAAAATATGCAAACAAGAGTAGGCCACTCAGGCACTTCGAGCTTGCTCCCCATTCATTAAGATCATTGTTGATCCTATTTTAACCTGATCTCTACATACCTGCATATCCCCTGATAATCTTTTATCCCCTTGGTAATCAATAACCTATCTACCCGCGTCTTAAAAATATTTAAAGATTCTGCAGCCACTGCCTTTTGAGGAAGGGAGTTCCAAAGGCTTGCAACCAACTGAGAAAAAAAAGTTTCCTCATCACCATTTTAAATGGGCAACACCTTATTTGAAAATGATGCCCCCTCATTCTAGATTCTCCCACAAGAGGAAACATCTTTTCCACATCTGCCTGGTCAAGTCCCCTCAGGATCTAATATGTTTCAATTAAGTCACCTCTGAATCTTCTAAATTCCAGAGGATAAAGGCTTAGCTTGTCTTGCCTTTCCTGATAATCTGCTGATTCCAGGTATTAGTCTGGTAAACCTTCACTGAACTCCTTCTCATTAACATCCTTCTGTACAGATGGTGAGTTGTTTTATCCACAGTACTCTAGATGTGGTCTCACCAATGCCCTGTACAACTGAAGCAAAACCTCCTTCCTTTTGCATTCAATTACCCTCACAATCAACCATCACCTTCCATGAGGTTTCCTGATTACTTGCTGCACATGCAGACTAACCTTCTCTCTTCCATGTACCTGGACACCCAGATCCCTCTGCATTTCAGAGCTCTTCAATCTCTCACCATTCAGATAATGTACTTCTTTTTTATTTTTTTCTGCCAAAATGGACAATTTCACACTTTTCCACATTGTACTCCATTTCCAGATATTTGCCCGCTCACTGAACCTAAATATATCCCTTTATAGGCTTGTGTCCTCTTCACAACTCACTTTCATACTTAGATATAACACAGTGTGGAGCGGGAGAAGCAGGAAGCTCCTCTGATGCTGCCTGGCCTGCTGTGTTCCTCCAGCTCACACTGTGTTATCTCTGACTCCAGCATCTACAGTTCTTACTATCTCTCACTTTCCTACTTATCTTTGTGTCATCAGCAAATTAAACTCCTATACCCTCGATCCCTTCATCCAAACCATGTTTTAAATTGTAAAGAGTTGAGGGGGAGGCCATGGCCTAGTGGTATTATCACTGGTCAGTTAATCCAGAGACCCAGATAATGTTCTGAGGATCTGGATTTGAATCCTGCCACATCAGATGGTGAAATTTGATTTTAAATAAAAGAAATCTGTAATTAAGACTCTAATGATGACTGTGAATCCATAGTCGATTGTCAGAAAAACCCATTTGGTTCACTAATGTCCTTTAGGGAAGGAAAATGTCATCCTTACTTGGCCTGGACTTCACATGACTCCAGACCCACAGTGATGTGGGTGACTCTTAATTGCCTTCTGGGAAATTAGGGATGGACAATAAATGCTGCCTGGCCAGTAATGCCCTCATTCCATAAGTGAATAAAGAAAAAAAAGGCCCCTGCACCAGCCCCAATGGCGCACGACTTGTAACATCCTGCCAACCAGAAAAAGACCCAATTATTCCTACTCTCTGCTTCCTGTTAGCCAGCCAATCTAACCACTTAGATATGTTACACCCTACACCATCAGCTTTTGTTTTCCTCAATAATGTTTGACATGGTACCTTATCAAATGCCTTCTGGAAATCTGAATGCAATAAATCCACTGGTTCCCCTTTATCCACAGTACAAGTTACTTCCTCAAAGAATTCCAGTAAGTTAGTCAAACACAATATCCCTTTGTCAACACCATATGGCTCTGTCTGATTACCTCAAACTTATCCAAGTGCTCTGTTATAACATCTTTAACAATAACTTCTAACATTTTCCCTATAATAAATGTTAAACAAACTGGCCTGTGGTTTTCAGCTTTCTGTCTCCCTCCCTTTTTAAGGACTTACATTAGCTATTTTCCAATCTGAAGGAACCCTCCCGAATCTAACGTGTTTTGGAAAATTAAAACCAATGCATCAACTATTTCACTGGCTACTTCTTTTAAAATCCTAGCATGAAATCTAACTGGATTGGGGACTTGTCAACCTTCAGTTCCAACAATCTACTTAGTACTACTTCCCTGGGAATTGTAATTTTCTTCAGCTTCTCCCTCCTTCCCAATTCCTGTGTTATTTCCAGGATGCTACTTGTGATCTTTCTGGTGAAGATTGAGTCAAATTTTTCTGCTCAATTCACCTGTGTTTCTTTATCCTGCATTTCTAATTCCCCAGACCCATTTTCCATAGGGCCAAAGCTTATTTTGCTTAGTCTTTTCTTTTGTTAAATATCTGAACAAACTTTTTCTAGCTATTTTTAAACTTTGGGCCATCTTTCTCTCATACTCTAATTTTTCCTTTTTTATTAATCTTTTAGTAATTATTTTTATTTATTAATTTGTGGGATGTGGGCGTTGCTAGCTGGCCAGCAGTTTTTTGCCCGTCCCAAGTTGCCCTTGAGAAGGTGGCGGTGAGCTGTCTTCGTGAACCGCTGCAGTCCTCCTGCTGTGGGTTGACCCACAATGTTATTAGGGAGGGAATTCCAGGATTTTGACCCAGTGACAGTGAGGGACTGGCGATAAATTTCCAAGTCAAGATGGTGAGTGATTTGGAGGAGAACTTGAAGGTGGTTGTGTTCCCATTTTTCTGATGCCCTTGTCCTTGTAGATGGAGTGGTCATGGGTTTGGAAGGTTCTGTCTGAGGATCTTTGGTGAATTTCTGCAGTGCATCTTGTAGATAGTACACACTGCTGTTACTGAGCGTCGGTGGTGGAGGGAGTGAATGCTTGTGGATGTAGTGCCAATCAAGTGGGCTGCTTTGTCCTGGATGGTGTCAAGCTTCTTCAGTGTTGTTGGGGCTACACCCATCCAGGGCAAGTGGGGAGTATTCCATCACACTTCTGACTTGTGCCTTATAGATAGTGGACAGGATTTGAGGAGTCAGGAGGTGAGTTACTCACTATAGTATTCCAAGCTTCTGGCCTGCTGCTGTAGCCACTGTGTTAATGTGGTGAGTCCAGTTGAGTTTCTGGTCAATGGTAACCCTCAGGATGTTGATAGTGGGGGTTTCAGTGATGGTAACACTATTAAATGTCAAGGGACGGTGGTCAGATTGTCTCTCATTGGTGATGGTCATAGCCTGGCATCTGTGTGGCACAAATGTCACTTGCCACTTGTCAGCCCAAGCCTGGATATTGTCCAGATCTTGTTGCATGTGAACACGGACTGCTTCAGTATCTGAGGAGACATGAATGGTGCTGAACGCTGTGCAATCATCAGCAAACATCTCCACTTCTGACCTTACAATGGAGGGAAGGTCATTGATGAAGCAGCTGAAGATGGTTGGGCCTAGGACACTACCCTGAGGAACTCCTGCAGAGATGTCCTGGAGCTGGGATGATTGACCTCCCATAACCACAACCATCTTCCTATGCGCCAGGTATAACTCCAACCACTGGAGAGTTTGCCCCCTGACACCCATTGATTCCAGTTTTGCCAGGGCTCCTTGATGCCACACTCAGTCGAATGCAGCCTTGATATCAAGGGCAGTCACTCTCACCTCACCTCTGCAATTCAGCTCTTTCCTACATGTTTGAACCAAGGCTGTAATGAGGTCAGGAGCTGAGTGGCCCTGGCAGAACCCAAACTGGGCGTCACTGAGCAGGTTATTGCTGAGCAGGTGCTGCTTGATAGCACCGTTACTGACACCATCCATCACTTTACTGATGATCGAGAGGAGACTGATGGGGTGGTAATTGGCTGGGTTGGATTTTTCCTAATTTTTATATACAGGACGTACTCGGGCAATTTTCCACATTGTCAGGTAGATATCAGTGTTGTAACTGTCCTGGAGCAGTTTGGCTAAGGGAGTGGCAAGTTCTGGAGCACATGTCCTTCAGGAATGTTGTCAGGGCCCATAGCCTTTGCAGTATCCAGTATCTCCAAGGTTTCTTGATATCATGTGGAGTGAATCGAATTGGCTGAAGACTGGTGTCTGTAATGCTGGGGACCACTGGAAGAGGCCAAGATGGACCATCCACTTGGCACTTCTCGCTGAAGATTGCTGTAAATGCTTCGGCCTTATCTTTAGCACTGATGCGCTGGGCTCCTCCATCATTGAGGATGGGGATATTTGTGGAGCCTCCTCCTCCCATGAGTTGTTTAATTGGCCACCACTATTTACAACTGGATGTGGCAGGACTGCAGAGCTTAGATCAGATCTGTTGGCTATGGGGTCGCTTAGCTCTGTCTATCACTTGCTGCTTTCGCTGTTTGGCGAAAGTCCTGTTTGATGGCTTCACCAGGTTGATACCTCATCTTCAGGTACGCCTGGTGCTGCTCCTGGCATCCCCTCCTGCACTCTCCATTGAACCAGGGTTGATCCCCTGGCTTGATGGTAATGGTTGAGTGGGGCGTATGCTGGTCCATGAGGTTACAGATTGTGCTGGAGTACAATTCTTCTGCTGTTGATGGCTCACAGCGCCTCATGGATGCCCAGTCTTGAGTTGGTGGATCTGTTTGAAGCCTGTCCCATTTAGCACGGTGATAATGCAGCTCCTCACGATGGAGGTTGTTCTCAATGTGAAGGCGGGACTGTGCAATGGTCACTGTTACTGATACTGTCATGGACAGATACATCTGCAGCTGGCAGATTGGTAAGGATGAGGTCAAGTATGTTTTTCCCTCTTGTTAGTTCCCTCACCACTTGCCACAGACCCAGTCTAGCAGATATGTCCTTTAGGACCCAACCAGCTCGATCTGTAGTACTGCTGCTGAGCCACCCTTGGCAGTGGACATTGAAATTCCTCACCCAGAGTACACTCTGTGCCCTTACCATCCTCAGTGCTTCCTCTGAGTGTTGTTCAACATGGAGGAGCCCTGATTCATCAGCTGAGGGAGGACGGTATGTGGTAATCAGCAGGAGGTTTCCTTGCCCATGTTTATCCTGAAGCCATGAGACTTCGTGGGGTCCAGAGTCAACATTGAGGACTCCCAGAGCAACTCCCTCCCGACTGTATCCCACAGTGACACCCCCTCTGCTGCGTCTGTCTTGCCGGTGAGAAAGGACATATCCAGGGATGGTGATGGTGGTGTCTGGGACATTGTCTGTTAGGTATGATTCTGTGAGTATGACTTGTCAGGCTGTTGCTTGACTAGTCTGTGAGACAGCTCTTTGCTTTCTTTTGTCCATTCTTCTAACCAGCCACTTATCGGTGGAAAATGTTGTATCTTTTCTTTGAGTTTGATACTCATAGAGTCATTGAGTCCTACAGCATAGAAACATGCCCTTTGGCCTACTATGTTTTTGCCAACCAACAAACTCTAAACAACACTCATCCCATTTCCCTGCACTTGGTCGATCGTTTACTATACCTTGGTATTTTATGGACTTGTGTAGATGGTTCTTAAATGTTGCAAGAGTGCCTGCCTCCACCACCCTTTCAAGCAGCACATTCCATATTTCTGCCATCCTCTGGTGAAGCAAATCTTCCTCAGATTCCCTCTAAATTACTTACTCCTCACGTTAAACTCTTGCCCTTTGTTTTCAGACATGTCTGCCAGTGGGAAAAGATTATCACAATCTACTGTCTACACATCTCATAATCTTGTAAGCCTCAATTAGAAACCTCATCAGCCTCCTCTGCTCCAAGGAATACAAACCCAGCCTATCCAGTGTCTCCTCGTAACTGAGACGTTTCATCCCAGGTAACATCCTGGTGAACTTCCTCTGCACCTTGTCCAGTGCAATCACATCCTTCCGATAGTGTGGTGACCAGAACTGCACAAACTATTCCAACTGTGGCCTAACCAATGCTCTTTAAACTTGCAACTTTCTGAAGCAGGGTCCCAACCTGAAACATCAACTTTCCTGCTCCTTTGATGCTGCCTGGTCTGTTGTGTTCCTTCAGTTCCACACTGTGTTGTCTCTTACTCCAGCATCTGCATTTCTTACTATCTTCCTTGCTCCTATAATCTACACCCTGGCTATTGCAGGCAAGTATCGTGTATAACTTCTTCATCTCCCTGTGTAGCTGTGCTGACACCTTCAGGGATTTATGGACATGAATACTAAGGCCCGCTAGGGACCTACCATTCATTGTGTGTAGCCTTTCGTTATCGGATCTCTCAAAATGCATTACCTCACAGTTACCAGGGCTAAATTCTATCTGCCAGTGCTCTGCTCAATTTACCAGCTGATCAATATCAGACTGTAGCCTGAGAACATCCTTTTCACTTTCAACAACACCACCAATTTTTTGTGAGATATACAAAATTACTCATTGTACCTTCTACCTGCACATCCAAGTTATTAATGTACATAGTAAATAGCAAGGGTCCCAGTACCAATCCCTATGGTGCACTGCTGGTCACAAGCTTCCGATCACAAAAACAGCTCTCCATCACACTTTGCCTCCTGTTTGCAGGCCAATCTTGGATCCTATTTCTCAGTTTTCCTTGGATAACATGGGCTCTTACCTTTTAGACCAGTCTTCCATGAGGGACCTAGTCAAAGGCCTTACTGAAGTTCACATAAAGTACATCAACATCACGGCCCTCATCAATATATTTAGTTCACCTTTTCAAAAAAATTAGCCAGACAAAATCTCCATCCAAACAAATCCATGCTGGCTATTTGTTATCAATCCCTGCCTTTCAAAGTGTTGATTAATCTTGTCCCTCAGAAATGCTTCCAATAATTTCCAGATCAATGATGTCAGACTAACTGGTGAGTAATTCCCTGGCCTCTCCCTGCTGCCCTTCTTGAACAAAGGAACCGCATTAGTTATCCTCCAGTCATCTGGCACGTCACCTGTGGCCAGCAGTATTGAAGTATTGGTGCAGTATTGAAAATCTCCACCAGGGCCCCAGCAACTTCCTCCTTACCCCACATTGCGGCATGGGATACATCTCATCAGTCCGTGGGGATGAATGTACCTTAATGCCTGCTAAAATATCCAATTGCTCTTCCTTATTAATTTTAACGTGTTCTAGAACCTTACCATCCCAACTGAAATCCCCTTCTGCAATGACTTTTTGCCCTGTGAACACACATGAACACACGTGTTCTCTGGCTCTGTGCACAGATTACTCCTTTGGTTTCTAAAAGGCCCCACTCTTCGCCTGGTAATCCTCTTACTCTTAACATACCTATAAAAAGCTATGGAGTTTTCCTGAATCCTATCTGCCAAAAATATTTTCTGGTCATTTTTTTGCCCTCCTCATTTTTTTAAATCAACCTCTTCTACTCTCTATACTTGTGAGGAGCATCCCCTGTTTTCAATGCACTGTACTTGACATGTGCTTTTTTTTAAAATCAAACACTCATTATCTCTACACATGTAGAGTTCCCTAGATTTGCTGCATGGGCCCTTCACTCTTGGGAACATGCTGGCTCTGAATTCTCACTTTACTGTTTTCACACTTCCAATTTCCAAAATGTGGACTTACCCGCAAGCAGCTGTTCCCAGTCTGTTTGGCAGATCGTGTCATATTTAAATTTTAGACACTTCTACACAATCCTTACCCTTTTCCAAAAAGGCTTTGAAACTAGAGATATGGTGACCATCCCCAAAATACGCACTGACAAACCTCAAACACCGAACTGGCTTCATTCCCTGGGATTAGGACAAGTGTAGCCTAATCTCCAGTACTGTCTGTGTAAAGTCACAAGAAGCTCTCCTGGATAAATTTTAAAAATTCTGCCCTGTCTAATCCTTTCACACTAAAGCAATCGCAGTTAATGTTAGCAAAATTGAAATCCCCTGCTACTATTATCCTATTCTTCTCACACCTCTGTGTGATTTGCTGACATATAAACTCCTCTATCTCCCTCTAACTGTTGACAGGCCTGTCTAGTATAATCTCAGAAAAGTGATCACCTTTCTTTTATTTCTAAGCTCTACCCAAATAGCCTTATTTGAAGACCCTTATAGGACATCCTGTCATGATGGTTTCCTTTATCAATAATGCAATGCCCCCACCTCTTTTACATCTCTCCCCTCAACACATCTCAATCTGTTTTACCCTGGAATTTTGAGCTGTCAAACCTGCCCTTCCTTCAACTGTCTCAGTGATTACAATACCGTACTCCACCAAGCTACTGTTAACTTTGTCCACCTCACCAGGCAAACTGCTTATGATTTATATTTCTGGATTTCTCATTTGCCTTATCCTGCCCATGTCTATATGCCCACTGGACAATCTTAGTATTCCTTCTGTATCTGATTGGACCTTGCTCCTGTCTTTACATCTACTCAATGCCCCACTCCCACTGCCAAACTAGTTTAAAACCTCCCCAACAGCATGAACAACCCTTGCAGCAAGGATAAAACACCCAGTCTGGTTCAGGTAGAACCCATCCAGCTCGTACACATCCCGCCAACCCCAGAAACTCTCCTTATGATCCAAAAGGCTTTAGATTTTAGTCTCCTATCTTTGACCTTTTTTAGTTAATCTTGAATGATGGCTATGTCCCTTAGAATTGATCTTATTTGTTGGAATGTGTCTAATCTGTGCTTCCTCGAATATCCTCTTCAATATTTGCTACACATCTGTATTGATCTGTCGCTTTCACTACCTCTACTTTCATGCCCTTGCATTTGCCCTTTCTTAAATTCAAAATAGTCTTGTACTCACATTTCTTTCCCTTAAACTGTAAACTGCAATCATGTCCTGGTAACTGTGACCCATGGGTGTTTTACTGTGAGGTCAGTGATTAAACAGTCCCTTTTGTTCCCAGAAGCGAATGCAGCTTCTAATTATCTGTTTTTTTCTTTGTTTTTGCCGAATGAATTTGAACTTTTTCAGCTTTTTGAAGGTTTCCCAGTTGCTGATGCTCCCATATTGGACAACTAGAAGATTCTGGGCTACATTAGGCACTTGGAGAAGAACAGCCCTCCCTGAGACAGGGCTCTAAGAGGGGATGATGCTAGGGATGGGTAACCTGTGCAGCCTAGTTCCTAAGTAGCAACACATTTCAGAACGCACTTTGTGATGAGGTGCCAGTCCTGCCACTTGTGTACCCTGAGAAGTGATTGCTTTTGGTTTCTCTCCAATGATGTGACCAGTGAAGGGCAGTTCCCAGTTAGCGGCATTTGATGGCTTGCCCTTAAAAACAGTAACACCACAGGAATATCCCCAAAGTCCTGGGAGTTGCAAGGACATCTGCTTCTGGTGAGAGAGGAATCAAACGAGTAGAAAGCCATGGAGGCATGGTGCCCAGGTAATGAAGGAAGTTTCAGAGAATACTGTGAAAAACCTCACTAGTGCTGATTGGGAGAAACCATCCAGGATCCTCACCAATATACACAAAACCACTTTCTGGTAAAATTTAGCCCTGTTTTCATTTGTAAAAAACAGCTGGTGCTGGATACGATCCCCAAGAAAATGTGAGTTCTCCCTTGAAAATAAACACACAGCAAAGGCAGAGAAAAGACACAAAGAGGAAATCCTAAACAGCAAATCATCCAAAACTTAGCCAGATGATAAGAGGCATAGAGTGTACAAGATGGTGAGAGGCATATAGTGGATAGTCAAAGACATTTTCCCAGGGTGGAAATGACTATTATGAGGGGGGATAAATTTAAGGTGATTGGAGGAAGGTATAGGGGAGATGTCAGAGGTAGATTCTTCACACAGAGAGTGGTGGGCGTCTGGAATGCGCTGCCGGCAGTGGTAGTGGAGTCAGATACTTTAGAGACTTTTAAGCAACTCTTGGATAGGCACATGGAGGATAGTAAAATGTAGGGTATGCAGGGTAGATTGACCTTAGTAGGATAATAGGTCAGCACAACATCATGGGCCGAAGGGCCTGTACTGTGCTGTACTGTTCTATGTTTTATGTTCTATGTTCTATGTTCTTTGCCATCGTGGTATCTTTTCTTATTTCCAGCAGAACCTTCTGGGCATAGTTCAGCCTCCGTGGTCACCCACCATCCACACCGAAATCCTCGCAAACAAGCCAAATGCTGATCATGATCATCTTCACCACGACAGATCCACAACAACAAGGGAGACGATGGCCTAGTGGTATTACTGCTGGTCTGTTAATCCAGAGACCCAAGTAACGTTCTGGGGACCTGGGTTCAAATCCTGCCATGGCAGATGGTGGAATTTGAATTCAATAAAAATATCTGGAATTAAGAATCTAATGATGCCCCCAGTGGATGAATTCATTGTCGATTGTTGGGGAAAACCCACCTGGTTCACAAATGTCCTTTAGGGAAGGAAACTGCCATCCTTACCTGGTCTGGCCTGCATGTGACTCCAGACCCACAGCAATGTGGGTGACTCTTAACTGCCCCCTGGGCAATTAGGGATGGACAATAAATGCTGCCTGGTGAGCAATGCCCTAATCCCACGAATGAATAAAGAAGAATAAAGGCCCCCACACCAGCCCCTATGGCACACGACCTGTAACATCTTGCCAACCAGAAAAAGACCCACTTATTCCTACTCTCTGCTTCCTGTTAGCCAGCCAATCTATCCAAGTTAATATGTTACACCCTACACCATCAGCTTTTGTTTTCCTCAATAATGTTTGACATGGTAACTTGTCAAATGCTTTCTGGAAATCTGAATGCAATACATCCACTGGTTCCCCTTTATCCACAGTACAGGTTACTTCCTCAAAGAATTCCAGTAAATTAGAATCACCCCAACGTGACAGTTTTCAGCATAAATGTTGACATAGGAAACTATAATGGAAAAACGTTGAAAGTGTTTATAGACATGGCAGAGATGATGGAAAGCCAGTGATTTTTATCTTTAATTTTCTTTTCATTTGGGTGTTGCAGGCTGGGCCTGGCATTCACTGCCTGTCCCTAGTTGCCCCTTGAAGGTGGTGGTGAGCTGTCTTCTTGAAACTGCAGTTGTAGGTTGACTCACAATGCTGTTAGGGAGGGAATTCCAGGATTTTAACCCAGTGGCACTGAAGAAACATCAATATATTTGCAAGTCAGATGGTGAGTGAATTTGCAGTTTGAGTGTTAATAAATAAACCAATTTCTGGAAAAGGATTTAATTAGTTTTAGCAGCCATCTTCTTTACATCACTTAGTAAAATATTCAGTACCATTATTAGTAATGTTAAAATATTGCTACAAAATTTTAAAAAGTTTTCTAGTTTTCTTAAATTATTCATAATGATTATTAACAATTTTGTATGAAGCATATTATTTTTGATCTCCTATCAGTGTCTTGGAAGACACTGTATTAGGAGGATAATGCACTCCCTGTATTAGGACGATAATGCACTCCCTGTATTAGGACGATAATGAAACCTGCTAATGATTTATGGATTATTTTCAGGTACAGCTGACGTGGAATAGCCTGTTCTTGTTGTACTTTGAACTTAGACCTGGAAGATTGAGAATCAGGTGAGGGATCAATCATTTTGGACAGAGATAAGAAGAAATGCCTTCACCCATAGAATTATTCTTGATCCCAGACGATCTTAGATACTCAGCTGGTGACTATTGTCAAAACCTTCATCAGTGTGTAAAGGAGCATGTCTTTTTATTTTTCTGTATTTTTGATTGCAGATTTAAATGGGAAAAGGACTGTTTTAAAAACCAAGGATTGTGGGAGGAATTGCTGCTCTTTGTAAAAGCAAGTTACTGAATCTCATTGTGAGTTATGTTTACACTTTTGCTTGTAGTGGCAGAGGCTATTTGCAGATGGGTCAGCACTAGGGGGAATGTATAAGATGAGAAATGGACTGGCGACAGGTTGCTGATTAGTTTGTGGGGCAGTGACCAATTGTGGACGCCAAAAGCCATTAGCTTGACAACAATTGTCTGTTTGGTTCATGGGAAGCTAAAACAGTTAGTAGGTGTGAACAATCCCGGCAGAAGCTTTTGAAAAGCTGCCAGGGCTGATGCTGTGTCTCTCTACCCAGTAAACTACCTAAAGACTGAGGAAAGTCAATTTATTTTTCCTCCCTAGTGATTGTAACCTGTGGCCTTTAACCTGTAACTAAGAAGTGTTGCAGTTAGTACCGATCGCCTGTGCCTCCTACAAGGAAGTGCAGAGAACCTGAAAAATGAGATTGTTGAACAGAAAATCCTGGCGAACAATAAGATGACTGCAGGAAATCCTGTGAACTGCTGCCTCCAATGTTTTCCTTCTATCCGTAACACCAATGTTTTTGGTCTGTCTGTGTCTGGCTGTATGTGTGTTGGGGAGTTTTAAAAAGGGCAGGGGTTGGAGATTTAACCAAGAGTTATATATCAACTGTTCACAATTATTTACCTGTGGTTAGAATATGTTTATTGTAATAAATAGTAAGATGGGGAACACATATTATCCTTGCTAATGAGATAAATCCCATAAAATAATTTTTAAAAACAACAGATTTTGGGGAATGAAGAGATTTGGGACAATTTGTGAAGGTGAAATTAGATAAGAGATTGGCAATGATCTTATTGAACGGTGAAACATTCTGGAGGGGCTGAATGGCCTGTTCCACTTCTTGTGTTGTAATCACAAACCATTGGAATGTGAGAGCTGAAGCCACCAGCCCTGAAGCTGATGGAGATTCACACAGACTGACAACAGGGGTCACGGTCAGAGACAACAACAGATTTATATAACATCTTTAACAAAATAAAATATCCCAAGGTGCTCCCAAGATTATTATAAAATAAAATGACATCTAGCCATATAAGGAAATACTAGACCAGCTGGGGTTAAGAAGTGGATTAAAGAAGGAGTGAGAGAACGAGAGGGTTAAGGAGGGAATTCCACAGATTAGCTACTAATGAGAGATTAAAAATGGAAATGCACAAAAGGCTGGGATACTTGGGAGAGTTATGAGTCTGAATGGTTCCCAAGAAAGGGAGGGTGCGATCATGGAGGGATTTGAAAACTAGGATGATTTTTTTAAAAACTAAGCTGTTCTTTCATTGGGAGTCAGTGTGAGTTAATGATCACAGGGATTAATCAGCATGGGGGTTAACGATCACGGGGGGTTAATGATCACGGGGGTTAATGGGCACGGGGGTAATGGGCACAGGGGGTAATGGGCAACAGGAGTTGGTTTGAAGTAAGACATGAGCAATAAAGTTTTGGATGACCCCAAGTCTCCAGAGGAGAGAATGTGGAACATGCTGAATTAGTCAGGACGAGAGATAACGAATATATGAGTCAGGGCTTCAGCAGGGAAGGTGACTGAGACCTGTGCAGAGTCAGGTGATAAATTCAAGGTGGAAACAGGCAGAAGGTTAGAAGTGCACCTCCAGGTCAAATGTGGAATAAAGATTTTGAAGACAGTAATTCTAGACAGTTACCAGGGGCAAGGATAATGGTACAGAAAGAGACCATTCAGCCCATTGGGTCTATGGCAGCTCTTTGTGGAGCAAACCATTCTGTCTCATTCAGCTGCTCTGGCCCTTTAATCCTGCAGTTTAATTCCTTCTGAGTGTCTATCCAATTTTCTTTTGAAACCTTTCCTCCCTTCTCATGGGCAGTAACCTTCAGTTCATTAATACTCTCTGTGTGAAGAACCTCTTGCTGACATCTCACTCAGAACTCACCAACAACTTGTCTCAACCTCAGTCATTTACCTAAGTTCCTGTCCTCTCTACAGTAGAGCCATCTAGGCACAGATTGGTCTCAATCACATACAAACCCAGTGGAACCCGACCAAACAACCCGGAGAATGAACATCTTCATCTTCACCTAAACGTCATATTACAAATGTCATTGTCAGATACACGTCATGGGAAATGTGGACAGGATGTGTTTACATTGCAACCTCCCATGACAGCATGTTCCAGGATCAGTAACACTCCCTGTGTAACAACCCTGTTCCCGATATCTCCCTCGGAATACTATCTACTAAATTCCATCTTCTACATGGTCATCCAATCTGCTAGTAGCCTGCTAATATCCCCTGATTGAAATCATATTCACAGTTTGCCTTTGTTCCAAGTTGATATTATTGGCAAATTTTGGAAGGTTACTCTGTTCTCTGAAATCCAAGTAATTTATGTACATGTCAAATGGAGCCATGGCCCTAACACTGCACTTTGCCACCTGAAATCCTGCTATTTTCTGTCCTTAAGCCATTTTATTAAAAATCCAATTGAATGATTAACCACCCAATTCCACTAAACACACTTTTGTTAATCAGCTTTTATTTATTGAACCCCTACAGGGTGGAAACAGGCCATTGGATGCAACAAGTCCAAACCAACTCTCCAAAGAGCATCCCACACAGACCTACTCCCCTACCCTATCCCTGTAACCCTGCATTTCCCATGGCTAAGTCACCTAACCTACACATCCCTGAACACTAGGGGCAATTGAGCATGGCCAATCCACCTAACCTGCACGTCTTTGGACTGTGGGAGGAAACTGGAGCACCCGGAGGAAACCCACGCAGACACGGGGAGAATGTGCAAACTCCACACAGACACCGAGGGTGGAATTGAATGCAGGTCTCTGACGCTGTAAGGCAGCAGTGCTAACCACTGAGCCACCGTGCCACCCTACTTATGTAGTATTTTGTCTAATACTTTCTTAAAATCTATATAGACAATATCCACTACAAATTCTTCATCTGTTCCTTCATCACAGAAATTCATTTTCATTCATTTAGCACAATCTGCCCTTTACAAGTCTACACTTGCTCTCATTCATTAACACAAACACAGTTCTGGTTAAGATAAAACGGCGTGGAGCTGGGTGAACACAGCAGGCCAAGCAGCATCAGAGGAGCAGGAAAGTTGACATTTCGGGTCGAGACCCTTCTTCAGAAAAAAGCCAGCATTGGCAGTTCCTACTATCTCTGGTTAAGACGTTCCTTTTTCTTGTTTTGTAAATACTACTGAGAGATTACAGATTTTTGATATTTTAGCAAAAATTACAGAACAACATGATTGTGATCAGTTCAGATTCCAAATTTATTCCATTCTTCAGTCAGCAATTCCAGATCAGTAAAGGTAGCTAAGGCATATTTCTGGAACTTTCTTCTTTCCTTCTTCCTGGCTCTGAACGTGCTAAAAAAGAAAGATGAGATTTACCAGTGACATTGGGCGTATAGAGGTCCACTGGGACACAGGGTTTAGGGGAATGGGGTGAAGGGGGCAACGGGGCTCTGGGGCAACTAGGTACAGGAATGCTGGGGGTAAGGGGGTACTGGGGCAATTAGTACAGAGACACTGGTACACTTGGATAATGGGGCTTGGGGGTGCAGGAACACTAGGGGGTTGTGGGTCACTAACATCACAATGGCACAGGGGTAGGGGATAGAGGCAGAGGGGCATTCAGAAGGACATTGAACTTTGTGGTAGATGTTGGACATTTGGAATGTTAATGACCTGTTAGTGGAAAATATCAGTTCAGACATACCGCAAAACATGGAACTGATCAGTGTTTGATGCATTAATTTACTTTTACTCTGTAATAAATTATTCGGTGAACTTGGGGAGACAGCAACTGGAATTTCCTTCTCACTGTTACAAACCTCAAGTGTGTTAAGTGACCTGATGTTCTCTTCCCACTCTGTTCATCACCTCCTTCAGCATATCCCCCAGGCCCCAAAACCCCCAAAAACACATGATTCTCCAAACCCCCAACACCCGATCCCTAAATCCACCAAACACCCGATCCCTGAATCCACCAAACACCCGATCCCTAAATCCACCAAACGCCCGATCCCCAAACCCCCCAACACCCGATCCCTGAATCCACCAAACACCCGATCCCTGAATCCACCAAACACCCGATCCCCAAATCCCCCAACACCCGATCCCTGAATCCACCAAACACCCGATCCCTGAATCCCCCAACACCCGATCCCTAAACCCCCCCAACACCCGATCCTCAAACCCTCAAACACCCTAATCCCAAACCCTCCCCAAACATACCATCCCCAAACTCCCCAAACACCCTAATCCCAAACTCCCCAAACACCCTAATCCCAAACTCCCCAAACTCCCCAAACACCCTAATCCCAAACTCCCCAAACTCCCCAAACACCCTAATCCCCAAACTCCCCAAACTCCCCAAACACCCTAATCCCCAAACTCCCCAAACACCCTAATCCCAAACCCTCCCCAAACACCCTAATCCCAAACTCCCCAAACACCCTAATCCCAAACTCCCCAAACACCCTAATCCCAAACTCCCCAAACACCCTAATCCCAAACCCTCCCCAAACACCCTAATCCCAAACTCCCCAAACACCCTAATCCCAAACTCCCCAAACACCCGATCCCCAAACTCCCCAAACACTTGATCCCCAAACCCCCAAATACCCAATCCCTAAATCCAAACACTCGATCCCAAACCCTCCCCAAACATACCATCCCCAAATCCCCCAACACCCGATTCCCAAATCCACCAAACACTTGATCCCTAATCCACCCTAAAAGTTGATCACGAATCCCCAACACTTGATCCCCAAACCCTCCCAAACACCTGATCCCTAAATCCACTAAACACTCAATCCCCAATGTCCGTCCCCCAAACACTCGATCCCCAGACCTCCCAAACACCTGATCCCTAAACCCCCCTAAGACCCCAACCAAGCCTCTTAAAGTTCCATTCCAACCACCCTCAAATATCCAATGCCTGCACCTCATCAAACTCCCTCATAACACCCCATATTCCTCCCCTCATCTCCTCCCTCCCACTCCTACCTCTTTTCAAACACCTCTCCTCAATCTGGAGGAGGAGATGGGCTGAAGTCTAAAACCCACCTAGAGACGAGATTGAGTTTTCAGCTTCTGATTAGCATTCACCAAAACTGAGGCTCTTCCAGAAGCAGCAGATTTATCACCAATCCACTTTGTGCTCAAGTTTCTGTCTCTGTTCTGGAAAAGAAATGAGAATAATCCTCGAGAAAAACAAGCTGAGGATTAATTTTCCAAAAATCCCAATCCAGATCTCATTCACAGTTTGCAGCTTGGACAGTGAACAGAAGGAATATATAAAATTTGGATCATTAATTAATAGTATAATTATTAGTGATGGATTATTAATTAATACCACACAATCCCTACAGTGTGGAAACAGGCCATTCAGCCCAACAAGTTCACACCACCCCTCTAATGAGCATCCCACCCAGACCCATTCCTCTACCCCTACATTTCCATGTTTAACCCACACACCCCTAGGCAGTATGAGCAATTTAGCATGGCCAATCCATCTAACCTGCACATCTTTGGACTGTGGAAGGAAACCCATGCAGACACAGGGAGAATGTGCAAACACCACACAGACAGTTGCCCAAGACTGGAATTGAACCTGGGTCCCTAGCACTGTGCGGCAGCAGTGCTAACCCCTGGGCCACCGTGCTACTCAGAAATTCTTACTCACTTCTTACAAAACAAATACAAGGTGTTTATAGAGAACGTTGCGCAGATTTAAACTTGAATAACGACAGGTATGCATGTGACCGAAGCAAATAGAAATGCCATTTGTTTGCTTCAAGTCTTAAAAGAACATGGTTTAAATTTCTAGCTTTCAACATGACTGGTATCTTTGGCAATACATTGTCCAATCCAATTTTCCAGCTCATTTGTAGATATTTGTTTTGACTGTGTTATTTTAGGAGCATTAACACAGTGTTAACAATATTATAAATGCCTAACATTAAAAAGAAAATTAATTTATGATTTCATATTCCATATACAGTTCTGTTTCAGTCATATGCACAAAGTTATTGAATATACAGGACCTCACAAACATGGTTTATAATTGAGGGTGGGCGTCGTCCTGACAGAAGGGAGTCTAAGCCCTGAGGGTTCCAGCTTAAACTGACTCCATTAGGACTGAGTGTAGTTCTGAAAAAACCACAGACATGCACTTTTGGAAGGAATTCAACTAAAGAATAGCTAAAATCAGGACTGCTTGGTCTCACACCCTCCCAGAATTTAAAGGCAACTAACGTTCTGATGAAGAGTCATCTAAACTCGAAATGTTAGCTTGCTCTCTCTCCACGGATGCTGCCTGGCCTGCTGTGATCTCCATGATTTTTTGTTTTCAGTACAGATTCCAGCATCTGCAGTAATTTGCTCCTACAAGGCTACTTTTAGTTGCCTGGTTGAAACCGACGAAACAGCAGTTTAAGTGACAGTCCATTTTTCCAGAAAAGGCACAAGGGAGATGATGTGGACCTGTAGGTAATTAGAAAGTCTTCCTTCAGGAACCACATGCAAATTTAAGGATCCAATCCCACCATCACTTTTTGCTGGTTAATACTGTTGAAAGGATCTCCAACTGGGCCTAGGATACAGCAAATTCTGAGCTAGTAAATTCATTGAAGAAAATCTTTTGTCGTGATAGGGCTTAACGAATATGTAGATAAGCCTGAGGTCACTGAGTTCAATAGTCATGTGTTAGTGTTCCATTAAAACATTGGACTCTGTCCAGTTCACCTCTTGCCTTGCCATCATGTCCAATGAACATCAAACAATAGTTTAGCAGTAATTAAGAAGTCTGGTCTGAGACTGTAGAAAGACCCTAAAAACCCAATTATCTATAAGAAATCTACCAAAGATATTTTAAGATGATTGGTATCATAAAAATTGTACAGGCCATTCAGCTCATTGATTCTGTGCTGGTTCACTAGAAGATCTCTCCATTTCATTCCAACTCTCTTGACCCATAGACTTTAAAGCGCTGCTTTGTCAAATATTTCAATTCTTCCCTTTTCTGCCCCTCCCACTCCCAAAATGATTTCTGGGCCTTTCTGCATGCTGATCTCCTTCCACTTGAAAAATGACTCCCTGTCTTGGCTGAAGATGACACTTTAGCCCACTTACCTGCAATGGTCCCGAGTACCAGCTCTACTGTCTTCCCATTCAAGGATCTGGTTATTTCATAAAATAGTACCCAGTCACCTGACCACAAATATCCTCTTGACGCTACACTCCTGCTCGATCTAGCATTTGGGTGTGTGCATAATGTTATCAATAATTATTCCCACTCAGCATGACACACAGCACAAGAGTTGTTGAATAATCATGGGGGAAGTTAATGTTGCGTTTTCCTCCAACATATGCGCCAATCTCATGCTTTGTATGTCAAAAGTCAAGATAATTGCCACACAAACACATGATCAAGTGGCATGGACTTGAGTCTCCTCCTGAGCCAATGTCATCAACAGTGCAATATTTTAACTGATTGCCCCTTTTTATTGACTGTTTGCTCATATGTCTCATCTTATCTTCCTGTTCAACACTGGTCAGAAAAATGAAACTTTTGCTCTTGGCATTGAGAACTCCTCCTTGGCCACCTCACTGTGATTTTCCCAACCTCCTTACCATTGGCCACGTTGTTTAGAGGCTGGGAAAATTCCACACTAAGACTTTACAGACCAGAAAGAAGTTAGAAGTAGTGTAGTGATAAAGTCACAGGAAACTAGCAGCCCAGGTGAATGCTCTAGGGTTGTAGCTTCAAATCTCACTATTCCAACTGGTAAAATGTAATTGTTTTTTTAATCACTTACAGGACTTGGTTGGAACTGATTAGACTGGCATATATTGACCATGCTTAATTGTCCTTCAGAAGTGCAAATCCAATTCATAAAACCTGGAATTGAAAACTAGTAATAGTGACCGTAAAACTATCATTGGCTGTTGTAAAAGCCCATCTGATTCATTAATATTCTTTAGGGAAAGAAATCAGCTGTCCTTATCCTGTCTGGTCTCTGTCCTCATGGCAATGTAGTTGATTGTTAAATACACTCTGAAAAGGCCCAGCAAGGCACATAGTTCAGGGGCAATTAGAGATGGGCAACAAATGCTGGCCTTGGCTTTGACACCTACATCCTTTGAAATAATATTTTAAAATAATGCACACTTTATAGATCAAGGTGTCACTCATTACACCCTCTTCAGGTCTGCCTACATCAACCGTTGAAATACTTGGCTGAAAACTGATGGAAAACAAGCTAATGATACACTCCAGCCAAGTATAGGGTATGCCATTAACCTACTTTATTTCTTTGCCTAATCAACTTTATTAATGCTGAACAGTTTGTAATATGTTTTGCACAATCTCAACATGTTGTATTCTAAAAGATGGTGCTTCTTACTGAAATCCCTGTGTGGGCAGATCCAATCTCCCTGTGTACAGATTAGAGTGGCTGCAGACAGTGAGAGCTGGATTAATTTTCCAGTACCAATATTACTGAGCACCTCAGAGTCACTGTCATGTCAGTCTGCTCGAATCTGCTCAAAAAGCTGTGAATCACGTTAAGCAAAGTGAAAGGGGCACCAGGAACAAAAATAAATCTTATTATATAAGATCAGTGACAAAACAAAGAACCCCCAAAACTGAGGCAATATAAGGGTTTAATAAAAGTTTGGTCATAATGGGGTTTAGGAAGGTTGCAAAAGATGAGAAGGAAGTGGAAAAGGGTTCCAGAAGAGAATCTCAGAACAACCTTCATGTAATCATTGTCAGTCATTCACCCACTTAGTCTTCACAGGCAACAAATTTGGGATTAGGATTAGGGATAGAGATTAGGACTGATTAGGGATAGTCAACATGGCTTTGTGTGTGGGAAATCATGTCTCATGAACTTGACTGAGTTTTTTAAGGAAGTAACGAAGAGGACTGATGAAGGCAGAGCCGTGAACGCGATCTATACGGACTTCAGTAAGGTGTTCGACAAGGTTCTTCTTGGTAGACTGATTAGCAAGGTTAGATCACATGGAGTACGGGAGGAACTAGCCATTTGGATGCAGAACTAGTTGAAGGTTGAAGACAGAGGGTGGTGGTGGAGGTTTTCATTCTGGAGGCCTTTGACCAGTAGTGTGCCACAAGGTTCAGTACTGGGTCCACTGCTTTTTACCATTTATATAAATAATGTGGATGAGAACATAGGAGGTATGGATAGTAAGTTTGCAGATGACACCAAAATTGGAGACGTAGTGGACAATAAAGAAGGTTACCTCAGTAGAATGGGATCTTGATCTGATGGGTCAATGGGTCAAAAAGTGGGAAATGGGAGTTTAATTTAGATAAATATGAGGTGCTGCATTTTGAAAAGGCAAATCAGGGCAGGGCTTAGACACTTCATGGTACAGTCCTGGGGAGTGTTGCTGAACAGAGAGACCTTGGAGTGCAGATTCATAGTTTCTTGAAAGTGAAATCACAGGTAGATAGGGTGGTGAAGAAGGTGTTTGGTATGCTTGGAACAAAAACAAAGTTGCTGGAAAAGCTCAGCAGGTCTGGCAGCATCTGTGGAGGAGAAAACAGAGTTAATGTTTCGGGTCAGGTGACCCTTCCTCAGTTCTGAGTTTTAAAGTATTCTGTTCTAAAGTATTCAGAGTTGGAAACAACGGTAGCAGCATCTGTAAACCAACTGTCAGACTGAGGAAGATTGTCTCCAACATCTCTCAAAAGGAATTGAGAAAATCAAGCTGTGAACAGATAGGCTTTAAATTGTCCATTTTCTTCCAAAATAAAAGAGAGTCAGTGTGTGAATGATAGCTAATTAGCAATTCTACCATGATACAAGGCTATGGAGATAGAAACCCTTCCCATGTCAAAACCTAAGAGATCCCTGAAATTCACAGACACAGGCAGCCTACTAACGATCTGGGAGAGAAGGATCTGAGGAAGCCTGAGTGTTTCACTGATTTACAGGATAGTGACTGTGAGCTCAGACTGAAATTACACTGAAAGAAAATCAGATTGAAAGAACACATCCATGAGGATTTGAAACAAGGCTGGAAGATTTGCCTAGTTTGTGCTGAGAGTGGGAAACAGCAGGAAACATCCTAAATGTGAAGGCAGTTTTGAAATTGAAGTTTCCAGGCTTTGAAAGGAAAAGAAAGAAACTGAAGTACCTAAGTACCTCTGTACCTAAGGTGATGCTGTAATGCAGCAACTGTAAACTTTTCACTGATTCATTTGAATACGTGACAATAAAGCTAATTCAGTTCAATAGAAATGAACTCTTAGGAGCTGGGCAGTCACCTTGGACTGGCTCCGGGAAAATTGACTGATACTTTAGCAAACTTTTAAGATTTAGTCTAAAGTGGGCTTTTTAGTTGTGTTAAAACTAAGAAGGGGAAAGTTCTCTGCTATGATTTAAAGTATAAACTGACCACAAAGCAGTGTTTAAATGATAATGCTTGTAGTTTGGTTGCTACAGTAAAAGTTTTAAGAAGAGAAATATTGTTGTGTTATTCTTTCAGCTATCAACTGGAATTTCTAATTGCATTTTTCAAAATTATGGGAATCATAACACATTATCCAAGACAAAGCAGCTGCTTGAACAGCATCAAGTCCATCAACACAAGCATCCACTCCCTCCACCACAGACGCTCAGTAGCAGCAGTGTGTACTATCTACAAGTTGCGCTGTAGAAATTCACCAAAGATCCTTAGATGGCACCATCCAAACCCATGACCACTTCCATCTAGAAGGACAAAGGCGGCAGATACATGGGAACACCATCCCCTGCAAGTTCCTTTCAAGCAACTCAACATCTTAACTTGAAAATATATCACTGATCGTTTACTGTCATTGGGTCAAAATCCTGGAATTCCCTCCCTAAGGTCATTGCGGGTCTACCTACAGCACATGGACTGCAGCAGTTCAAGAAGGCAGCTCAACCCCACCTTAAGGGCACCTAGGGACAGGACAATAAATACTGGCCCAGCCAGCAACACCCACGTCTGGAGAGGTAAAGAGTGTTAAAAGAAATTCTTTCCAACAATATGAGTTTTAATAGAAGCACATTCCCTTTTCACATTATGTTTGTAGTTTCCAACTATCAATTTATTGGTCCTTAGTTAAATATTTACATCGTTCACCGCAATTTTTTATGTTTTGTCTAAGGCTAAGGTTTGAGAATATTATTTCTCCTGCAATTTGTATCAATTTTAGGTAAATGCACTTGTATTTAAGTTGAGTTTCTTTGTGCAAATTGTCAAAGCTGATGATGAACATACAAATTGTGTTCCATGGGCTATTCATTTTTCTCACCTGTTGCAGGAGAATGATTCCGAGAATTGCAGCAACAACCAGCAGCAAGGCCCCAAGCCCCAGGAGGATGAACTGGACGTATTGGAGAACCCTCGGTATAACCACCATGAAGGTGTAAAAATTGTCTAGAATTGGACCATCAATGTTCCCACTCTGAAGGAAACACAATTCGTCAACATGAACCAATTGATAAATGCACCAAAAGACAGTGATTCTGCTTTACATTATTAATGAAATCACGTTACTGGGCTCTGGTGAGTGTTGTCAAACAAAGAGACCAAGGGGTGCAGGTACATAGTTCCTTGAAAGTGGAGTCACAGAGAGACAGGGCAGTGAAGGAGGCATTTAGCATGCTTGCCTTCGTTGGTCAGTGCATTGAGTATAGCAGTTGGGATGTCATATTACAGCTGCACAAGACATTGGTGAAGACACTTCTAGAATAGTTTGCATGATTCTAGTCACTCCTCTATAGGAAGGATGCTGTTAAACTGGAAAGGCTACAGAAAAGATTTACAAGGAGGTTACTGGGACCGGAGGGTTTGAGTTATAAGGAGAGGCTGAATACGCTGGGATATTTTTCCTTGGACTGTCAGAGGCTGAGGGATGATTTTATAGAGATTTATAAAATCATGAGGGGCATAGATAAGGCGAATAGCCAAGATCTTTTCCTCAGAGTACGGGCATCCAAAACCAAGGGGCATAGGTTTAAGGTGAAAGGGAAAAGATTTAAAAGGGACCTGAGTGGTCTCTTTCATGCAGAGGGCAGTGCATGGATGGAACGAGCTGCCATAGGAAGTCGTAGAAGCGGGTACAATTACAGCATTTAAAAGAGATTTGGTCAGGTACATGAATAGGAGGGGTTTAGAGGGATATGGACCAAATGCAGGCAAATGGGACTCGTTGAGTTCAGGAAATCTGATTGGATTGGACTAGTTAGACTGGAAAAGTCTAATTTCCTGTTTTATGACACTAATTTGTGAATTTGTTCATGTCTTTTTGATATTGCTGCTGCTTTGTATCTCTTGCTTTTTCTAAAGGCTGCTCCTTCTTAAATGTTGTCGACCAATCAGGAGGTTCCTGTTGATTTTCCCCTGAAGAGCGAATGATAAAATCTCACATGCAGCTGATGGACAACAACATTTTAACTTCTGTTGATGGTGTAAAAGTTGCAAATGTTTTACGTAGCATTGACACTAATTGTAAAGTTAAAATGAACCCAGGCTGGCTTAAATTCCTCAGTTGGCTGTTCATTCTGTGCGCTCAGGGTAAACAGTGCAGGTTGTTCCTGCTGATCAGCGAATTGGAAACGAAAATAAATTACAGTCAGGATATCGAGTAAAATAAAGGAAGAAACTGAAGTGATGTCTTCATCCACCCAGGGTCATAATATAGAGATAAAAGCACCATGCAGCGGACAATAAGTCAATTACTAAATAAAGTTGTAGCCTCCAATTAATAATCCAGCAAGAACCTCTGTCTTTCACAAAATATTTTTATGACGCCAAATGAATACATCTGGGTCAAAAACATATCTTTTCCTGACCCTCTTTTTAATCTTCACAAACTCACTAAGATCATTCTCAACATTTTCAACTGCAACTTATTCCCAGTAAAGATTTCTCATCATTCTAACGGGCTGAACAGTTTCCCTGTTTTCCCTGATCAAAAGTCTTACTGTAATCATTAAAACACACAAATACACAATTCTTCATTTCTCTGGCTCTGTCTAATGGCACGTTTATCATACGGTAGAATTTCTCATTCCTCTACTGTTAGGGGATCCATTAGTGACTCCTACCTGTGTTTTCTGATTCCTGTTATCCCCAATCACACAAACTGATTCTATTTCCTGAATCTTCCAGCCCAAGATCGTTTCTCATTACTCTGCTTATTCTTTATTCTCAGGTCTACTCCCCCTCCTTTTCACTTTATCTTTCTTTTCTAAATCTTGTGTAATTTGGAATATTTATTCCCAAACCTTGGTTACCTTGTAACCATGTGCACACATTGATGAAAACTCTCTCCCAAAAGTATGAAGTGATTCATTTGGAAGGTTGAATTTGAATGCAGAATACAGGGTTAATGGCAGGATTCTCGGCAGTGTGGTGGAACAGAGGGATCTTGGGGTCCACTTCCATAGATCCCTCAAAGTTGCCACTCAAGTTGATAGGGTTGTAAAGAAGGCATATGGTGTGTTGGCTTTTATTGGCAGGGGAATTGAGCTTAAGAGCCGTGAGGTTATGCTGCAGCTCTATAAAACTCTGGTTAGACCACGCTTGGAATATTGTGTTCAGTTCTGGTCACCTCATTATAGGAAAGATGTGGAAGCTTTAGAGAGGGTGCAGAGATTTACCAGGATGCTGCCTGGACTGGAGGGCAGATCATATGAGGAAAGGTTGAGGGAGCTAGGGCTTTTTTCATTGGAGCGAAGAAGGATGCGAGGTGCCTTGATAGAGGTGTACAAGATGATGAGAGGCATATAGATAGAGTGGATAACCAGAGACTTTTTCCCAGAGTAGAAATGACTATTACGAGGGGGCATAATTGTAAGGTGATTGGAGGAAGGTATAGGGGAGATGTCAGAGGTAGGTTCCTCACACAGAGAGTGGTGGGCGTGTGGAATGCGCTGCCGGCAGTGGTAGTGGAGTCAGATACTTTAGAGACTTTTAAGCGACTCTTGGATAGGCACATGGAGGATAGTAAAATGTAGGTTATGCAGGGTAGATTGATCTTAGTAGGATAATAGATCGGCATAACATTGTGGGCCAAAGGGCCTGTACTATGCCGACCTATGATGTCAGTAGTTTGATTTCTGCAGCCTCTTGGCTGTTCTGAGCTGGCAGCTCCTTCATTTAGCAAGACCAGCAGCTCTCCGTCACCTCCAGCAGCTCCCAGTGACACAGGATGTGGTCAGGCAGCTGTCTAGATTGTTGCTTGCTTGCTTTCCCAGTTATTCCAAATACTAGACAGTGTGGACGTCCTGTACTGAACATGCCACAAGATGGAGTTCTGGCTGCTCTGTTCTCAGATATATCCCCCAATGTTCCCTGTATCTTTTTGAACTGTTCAGTGTGGGGATCTGCTCTCTATTTAATTTTGTTTTATGCTAAAATGGAAAGTGGAAAATTAACTGCCTCCACCTTGAATTATAAATGGGTGGTCAGCCAGAGGACATAGTTCCATCTGTTGAGCGATGTGTAATAACATCTTTGAACAGGTTGCTCAAAAGTATCTACCGTTACCACCTTCACAGGGTTTACAATTCTGGTTAGAAGAGTAAGCAGGAGTTTCTTCTATTCCCTTTCATTCCATCCGTAAACTGGCCCTGAAGGAACCAGGAAGAATCTGTCAGTTAACCCTGTAAAACCCTTCATTGGTTGAGTTCGGTGGGACTGAATACTGAACCCTATTTCTCTAGCTTTCCTTTAACAAAAACGGAAGAGGCAATTTCTTTCAGTTTGCGAGCTTCACTCTGGGAACAATTCAGTTCCCACGTTCTACATGTCATTGGATAGAGGAGAAATTGACCAAATGTGATTAACTTACCTCATCAAACCAAATTAAAGGGAGCAGCATAGTTTGCATTTTTCCAGTAATTCTAAAGGACAGAAAGGAAAAGGTTATGGTGTTACACAATAAACTACATTAACATTTCAGAATTTGATCACATGCACAATCAACAATTATATTTTGACCTTGTTTCATGAGTCCTTGGATAAATGTTTTCAAGATGAGATAACATTCCCTACCACCTGTTTGTAATGAAAGGAATCTTATTTGTTATTTGGTGTCAAAGAACATTATCACCTGGAAAGTATTTGTTCTTGCACTATCACCCAGGCTGTAATTTATATCAGTGTCAAATTAAATTGGTCAACAGATTACCAACTGAGTCAGTGATATCTCATGACTGCAGTTCACTATCTCTTTGCAATTCCTTGCGCCAGGATGAAATCAGCAGAGAACGTCACCAAATGCTCATTGTGTTGTTTCAAAGCTGAACTCTTGTTCTGTGGGAACTGGGACTCAAGAAGCTTCCGGTTCTGTTCTTGACCAAAGGGACAATACCAGCAGCTTTCCGAATACCAGAGACAACATTTGTAGTTTTGCCATTTCAGTGTAGGGTACTGTGACAGACACTAACATTGAGCTGCAGATGGCGAGCTAGCAGCAGCTGTTGTGGAGTGATGATTGGCTGAAGAGCCTCTTAGATTAGGTTTTCACTGATACTCTCGGTTCATAATCCCCATTGTACTGCCTGCATTTACAGTACAGGCTGGGTCATCCAGGGATGTGTAAAATGTCTGTCTCTTCTGGGAAAAACAGTCACCAGATCTTTTACAAAAACCAGAAGAACTGCAGATGCTGTAAATCAGGAACAGAAACAGAAGTTGCTGGAAAAGCGCAGCAGGTCTGGCAGCATCTGTGAAGGAAAAAACAGAGTTAACGTTTGGGGTCCGGTCACCCTTCCTCAGAACCCTTCTGAGACCTGCTGCACTTTTCCAGCAACTTTGTTTTTGTACCAGATCTTTTCAACCACCTCAAAAGCAGATGGGCTTTAAACCTTTCAAATAGAAATAACAACTGAGACAGTGTGGCCCTGACAGTAGTACTGACCCTCCGACAGTGCGGTGCTCCCTCAGCACTGACCCTCCCTCCGACAGTGCAGCGCTCCCCCAGCACTGACCCTCCAACAGTGCCCACTCCCTCAGCACTGGCCCTCTGACAGCGCGATGCTCCCTCAGCACTGGCCCTCCGACAGTGCGGCGCTCCCTCAGCACTGGCCCTCCGACAGTGTCCACTCCCTCAGTACTGACCCTCTGACAGTGCGGAGCTCTCTCAGTTAAGACTGAGATGACATGAGAATTCATCACTCAGAGGGTTGTTCAATTTGTCAAACTGTGAGATGAATGGAGTTCCGGGATATGTGCTGGGACTGGCCAGAGCGGTTGAAGGCCAGAATCATGCATGGCCCACTCTCTGGTGGATGGATTAACTCCTACTCTGATTTATTTGATTGTTAACCTTGTGATTCAGAGACAACGTGCTACTCAGAGCCACATCTGACCTTGTGGCTGATGCTGTGGGATGTTCCAGGATTTTGATCCAACAACACAATGTATTTCCAAGTCAGGTTGGTGAGTTGTTTGGAGGGGAACTTGTAGGAGGTGATGTTCCCATGTATTTGCTGCCCCTGTTCTTCTAGTTCGAAGAGGATGTGGGCTTGGAAAGTGTTGCCTAAGGATCTTTAGTGACATTCTGCAGTGCATCTTATAGACAGTACACCCTGCTGCTACTAAGCATCTGTGGTGGAGGGAATGGATGCTTGCGGATGTGGTGCCAATCAAGCGGGCTGCTTTGTCGTGGATGGTGTCAAACTTCTTGAGTGTTGTTGGGGCTGCACTCATCCAGGCAAATGGGGAGTATTCCATCACACTCCTGACTTCTGTCTTGTAGATGGTGGACAATGAGAGTGAGGTACAGAGTGTGGGGCCTGGGGTACAGACACTGGATTGTTGAGAGGGTGGGGGCATGGGGGGTTGTGTGGGTTGGGGATGGAGGGGTGGCGTACAGATTCTGGGAGTAAGGTACAGACTGGTTCAACTCCTGCAGAATGATTCCTGTTTCCTTGTACAAACCTCTGTCTCCACTCTTTCACAACCTGCAGAATTCACAAATACCCGCACAGATGGGATCCAGTCAGGCTAGGGTGGTTAGGGTTAAAGATAGGATTAGGGTTCTAGATTGGATTAGGGTTGTGCTTAGATTTACATTAAAGCGTGTTGCTGCCTTTGATAGACTTCAGTATTAAACTACAGCCACCCTCTTCCACTCTTCACACAGCCATAGGTTTGTAAAAAATGACCCAAACTCACTTACGATATTCCTTTTGCAGATTTTAGAAACAGGTTCAACTGTAATTTAATTGAGACGTTCAGTGGAATTCCAGATAACTGCAAGAGGAAAATAAGAAAATTGTCTTTAAAATATTTTGCACAAAGTGTAAAATGGTTTATTGTGCTCAGTAACTGGCTACAATAATGAGTTTTAACCTGGCTGATCTTTCATTACATTACTCTTACTTGAATCGACTGTGTTAAAAGTCAAATTGATCATCCAGTCAGACACAACTTTCATTGTCCTTTCTTCCAAGGGAATATGCAGCTCGGAGTTTGTAGCTCAAAGAAACTCTGACTTTATCAGAGAGAATTCCAAACTTACTTAGCATCTTTCAAAATGTAAGCAAGTTCATTAAAGAGCATCATTCACATCCCAAAAAAACTGAAAAAATGCTGAAAATCAGAAACAAAAACAGAAATTGCTGGAAAAGCTCAGCAGGTCTGGCAGCATCTGTGGAGAGAAATCAAAGTTAACGTTTCGGACTGAGTGACCCTTCCTCAGAGTTCTGCTCTAATTACTCATCTCCTGATTCTCTGAATCCTGTAAAAATTCTTGTAAGATCCTTAAACAGCACCTTCCAAACCTGTGATCACTTCCACCTAGACGTTTCATTACCATTCCTTCACTGTTACTGGGTCAAAATCCTGGAATGCCCTCCCTAAGGGCATCGTGGGTGAACCTACAGCACATGGACAGTAGCAGTTCAAGAAGACAGCTCACCATCACCTTCTCAAGGGCAACTAGGGACGGGGCAATAAATATTGACCCAGACAGCGTGACCCACATCCCATGAATTAATGAAGGTGTTCAAATGAACTGGCATGATCTATGTTGGTGTTAGGATGTTCCTTCTGAGGAAATATCAGGTGGTTGGTGCTAAATTAAAATCAGAAAACAAAGTGGAGAGAGAAGAGAAGTGATTTTGAGGCACGTTAAGAGAATAACGAGTAGAAATAATGAAGCTTAAAATAACACAAAGGCCAACGCAATGGATTAAAAAAGCTAGACACTAATTTTAGTCTGTTTCTTTGCTCTGCTGAACTTTGTCGGATTTAGATTCAGTGGTCTGAGCTTTAATTCTTCCCTTTCATTTCCCAAACCTGAAAATGATTTGATAAAAACCGAAAGAACTGCGGATGCTGTAAATCAGGAACAAAAACAAAGTTGCTGGAAAAGCTCAGCAGGTCTGGCAGCATCTGTGAAGGAGAAAACAGAGTTAATGTTTCGGGCCCGGTGACCCTTCCTCAGAACTGTCACAGCTGTCTGGATTTCTAGTTCAGAACTTCAACTCAATCCAATGTACACAATGTCAGCAGATGCAGCCACTTGTGGCCCCAATCCCCATTGCCCTTCTCAGCAAGGTGTTAACTGTGACCCCTCATGATGGAATTGGTCTGCAGTTGGGTCTAATAATGATATCTGTAAATTTGCAGGTGATACAAAAGTAAAGAGAGTGAGTAACTGAATTGGACTTCTCCAGGCTTGTCAGGTGAATATTGTGAGCAGCATAGGCAGGTCAGTCAGGGTGAGATCAAATTTAATGCAGCAACATGAGGTGAGATTTGAGATGAGATATCAGCAGAAAATATATCTTAAGCAGTAAAGCACGAAGAGCAATACAGAAACAGAAGGTTTTAAAAAGATTCAGAACAAGAAAGCATTAAATTTAGAATAAAATAACGAGCTCCTACATTAAGGAGAATATTATTGTTCAGCAAATGAACTCAGCTGTGAAGTTGTCATTCGAATATTAGTCCCAGTCTTTCTCACCTCACTACAGCTAGAAACTCAAGACCAAGTAAATACTAGGAAGATTCTGTAAAGATAATTTCAGAGATAAGAAGCTTTCATGACAAAGAAAGATTAGGGAAACCAAGAAGTAGTTGCTCTGAAGCAGGTAAGTAAAAGAGAAAATATAAAATATTCTTTCTCATATTGGGACTCTATTCTCAGTTACTCCACACTGGGAATACATTGGGACCACATCAATTGCTCAAGATGCCAATGAGCAGGAAGGTTGAGTTAGTTTTCTCGTTTTCTTCGTTGATCTGTCTTTGAAGAACTTTTTCACACAGGGACTCAGGAATGCATTACCTGCGAGTCTGGTGGACGGGATTAGATGACTCTCCAAATGTTCAGAGTCACTGGGGAAAAGGCAGGAGATTCAGATTAAGTTAAAATGCTCAGAAAGTTGGGGCATATATGATGGGCCGAAAGACCTCCTTCAGCATAGTAACAATTCTGTGATTTTACTTACAGGGTGGATGTCAATGAAAAGTGCATGATCTCTCTCATTGGGATGTAATCCTTCAATAGCCTCCAACAACACAGGATCAGCATTGTAGAAGTGTGGATTTGAGATGAAGACTTGAGAATCTGAAGGTGAACAATTTACAGTCAGCCCAAAATAAAACTCTACTATAATTTACAACTGAATTATGACCGTACACACAAGACAAGCATTCAAACAGCAACAACAATTCATAGAACAATACAGTGCAGAACAGGCCCTTCGGCCCTCGATGTTGCGCCGACCTGTGAACTAATCTAAGCCCATCCCCCTACGCTATCCCATCATCATCCATATGCTTATCCAAGGACTGTTTAAATGCCCCTAATGTGGCTGAGTTAACTACATTGGCAGGCAGGGCATTCCACGCCCTTACCACTCTCTGAGTAAAGAACCTGCCTCTGAAATCTGTCTTAAATCTATCACCCCTCAATTTGCAGCTATGCCCCCTCGTACTAGCCGACATCATCATCCTAGGAAAAAGACTCTCACTGTCCACCCTATCTAATCCTCTGATCATCTTGTAAGTCTCAAGACATACAATATTCCTTCTCATAAGACTTTCTATTAATTTGTTCAAGGGAAGTGGATATGTCTGCCAAGATAAGTATTAATTGCCTGGCATAATGGTTCTTGAGAAGTTTGTAGACAGCTGGCTTCATGGAAGATTGGAGAGTGATATTATTGAAGCTTATCAGATTCTGAGAGGCTTTAGAGAGTTGATGTTCAGATATTCCCAATGGTGGGGGCTTCTCAAACTGGGGGACAGAGTTAAAGTGAGGGGGCACTCATTTAAACTGAAATGCAATGGAATTTCTTCTCCCAGAGGGCAATGAATGTCTGGAATTCTCTGCCACAGAGAACTATGGAGGCTAGAACACTGAAAGTATTCAAAGAGAAGGCAGATGGACCTTTGAAATATTAATGAGTTGAGGGCTACAAGGACCTGGAATAAAGAGGAGCTGTAGCCTCGGGCAGATCGGCCATGATCCTGTTGAATGTTGAGGCAGGCTACAATGGGCCGAATGGCTTACGCCTCCTCTTATTTCTTCTGTTCTTGAACACAGCAGCCCGTGAGGTGAAGTAGACCTACAGTGCTGTTAGGGAGCGAGTTGCAGGATTTTGACCCAGCAACAAATACAAGAAAATGACAATGACGAGAGAGAATTGATCCATTTCCCCTGGACATGCAATGTCATTACCATCACTGAATTCCCCACTAAGAATATCTTGGGGGTTATGATTGACCAGAAACTCATCTGGACCCAGCACATAAATACAAGATCAGGTCAAAGGGCAGGGATGCTGCGGTGAGTAACTCACCTCCTGACTCCCCAAAGCCTGTCCACTATCTACAAGGCACAAGTCAGGAGTGTGATGGAATACTCCCCACTTGCCTGGATGGGTGCAGCCCCAACAACACTCAAGAAGCTTGACACCATCCAGGACAAAGCAGCCCCCACTTGATTGGCACCACATCCACAAACATCCCCTCCCTCCACCACCGGCGCTCAGTAGCAGTGTATACAGTCTACAAGATGCACTGCAGAAATTCACCAAAGATCCTCAGGCAGCATCTTCCAAACTCATGATCACTTCCATCTAGAAGGACAAGGGCAGCAGATACATGGGAACACCACCCCCTGCAAGTTCCCCTCCAAGCCACTCGCCATCCTGACTTGGAAATATATCACCATCCCTTCACTGTTGCTGGGTCAAAATCCTGGAATTTCCATAAGACATAGGAGTGGAAGTAAGGCCATTCAGCCCATCAAGTCCACTCTGCCATTTAGCCATGGCTGATGGGCATTTCAACTCCACTTACCCGCACTCTCCCCGTAGCCCTTCCTTGCGAGATCAAGAATTTATCAATCTCTGCCTTGAAGACATTTAACGTCCTGGCCTCCACTGCGCTCTGTGGCAATGAATTCCACAGGCCCACCACTCTCTGGCTGAAGAAATGTCTCCTCATTTCCGTTCTAAATCGACCCCCTCTAATTCTAAGGCTGTGCCCACGGGTCCTAGTATCCCCACCTAACGGAAACAACTTCCCAGTGTCCACCCTTTCTAAGCCATTTCCTCCCTAATGTGGGGCATTGTGGTTCAATCTACAGCATATGGACTGCAGCGGTTCAAGAAGGCAGCTGACCCCCACCTTCTCAAGGGGTACCCAGGATGGGGCAATAAATGCTGGCCAGCCAGTGATACCCACATCCCATGAATAAATAAACTAAATGGTCTTTGTTACCTTTGACAACATTTGTATTTTTAATGCCATTATAAAAGCTTGTATTCATCTTCACATCCCACCCAGGTCTTTTTATCCATTCCTACTATCATTTTTATTTTACATTTCACATGATAATTAGATCATTATCAAATCATTGAATGAGACAGCATAGAAGGCCCCTTGTTCCATCACAGCCAACTCTGAAATCAAAGACACTCACTCGCCCACATCCCCATTCTTTCCCAACGACGCATAAAGTTTCCTGCCCTTTGAACACATATCCAGGTCCCCTTTAACAGTCTGCTTCCAGTTTAATACTGTAGATTATTTTCTCATTCACATTCTTCTTCAGAATTCCCAAAATTAGAGTTTATTTGTCGTGTGTTTGTCTGTATGTCCTCCTGGAGTCTGTTGCTATTCTCCTCACTGTTCAGCTTCTTTTGTCAATCAACTTAAATCCATCCCCTCTGGTTACTGATTCTATTCCAATGGAAACAGTTTATTCTTACTTCATTAGAGCCCTCTTAAGAACCTGTATCAAGTGTTCCTCATAACCTTCTTTGCTCCAAGAAGAACAATTCCAGCTTCTCCAATCTCTCGTGAGTGAAGACCTTCATCCCTGGTCCCATTCTGCCAGGTCTTCTCTGCTCCCTTTCCAAAGTAACCAGTGTTTGCAAAGGTTCAACTTCACTTCCTTCTTTTCAGAATCTGTCCCTCTATTTATAGACTAATATATAACAAACATATACCTAATATCTAAGACACAACTGTAAAATATAAAGTTATATCTAACATATCATTACTTACAAAGCCAAGGATCCCACGTCTTTTTAAAATATTCTTCTTCAGATGTTTGTGTATATTCACCGCAAGGTTTCTATGTTCTTGCAGATCCCTTTACATGGTCTCATTTATTTTATATTATCTTTTGTTCTTCTTCACAGTTCCCTTCCTTAAGGTTTATTTATCATGTATTTGCCTGGATGTCCTCCTGGAATCTGTTGCTATCCTCCTCACTGTTTACAACAGGAAGCTTAGAAACATGGAAACGAGGAGCAGGAGTAGGCCATTTGGCCCTTCGAGATTGTTCTTCCATTCAATATGATCAAAACTGATCCTTCTATCTTAATGTCATATTCCCACTTTTTACTCACATCCCTTGATGCCTTTAAAATATAAAACATTATCTACTTCTTTCTTGACTATATTCAGTAACTTGGCCTCCATTTTCCTTTGTGGTAGAGAATTCCACAGGTTTACTCCCCTTTGAATGAGAAAATCTTTCCTCAATTTTTCCTTATCCCAGCCCTGAACGGCGTACCCCATAATCTGAAGCTATGTCTCCAACCAGGGAAAACATCCTCTCGGCATCTAGTTGCTCTAGCCCTGTTAGTATTTTATATGTTTCAATTTGATCTCCTCACATATTTCTAAACTCTAGTGAATACAGGCCCAGTCGAACCAATCCCTCTTCATAGGACAGCCCTACCATCCCCCAGGATCAGCTGAGCAAACCTTCATTGCATTCCCTCATTGGCAAGTATATCCTTTCTAAGGTAGAGAGGCCAAGATTACATGCAACATGGAGTACTCACCAACAATCTGTATAAGTGCAGAAGACCTTTCAGGGGTACAGGGATAGGGTAGAGGGGGTAGGTCTGGGAGGGATGTTCTTCAAAGGGTCGAAGTGGACTTGATGGGCCAAATGGCCTGCCTCCACACTGTAGGGATTCTATGATTCTATGATGATATTCCTACTTCTGAACTCAAATCCTCTTGCAATGAAGGCTAACATACCATTTGCCTTTCTAAATGCTTGCTGCACCTTCCTGTCTCCTTTCACTGACTGGTGTACAAGAACACCCAGATCCCTTTGTACATCCACATTTCCCAACATATCACCATGTAAATAATACTGTTCCTTTCAGTTTTTCACTGCATCTTGTACTGTGTTTGCCTGCTCACTCAACTTGTCTAAATCACCTTGAAACGTCCTTGCCTTCTCATAATTCACAATCCCATCCACTTCTGTGTCATAAGAAGAACAAAGAACAAAGAAAACTTACAGCCCAGGAACAGGCCCTTCG
>JAHRHZ010000099.1:43885664-43903926 GCA_024137785.1 Ginglymostoma cirratum
TAATATCCTTTAGCCTACCCAACACATCTTCCCTCCTTATGTCAACGTGATCCAGAGTAAACAAACTTCTATCTCTAATCTCAACATTCATCATGTCCCTCTCCTCAGTGAACACTGATGCAAAGTAATCATTGAGAATCTCACCCATTTTCTCAGGTTCAACACAAAACCTTCCTTCCTTATCCTTTAGTGGACCAACCCTTTCTCTAGTTACCCTCCTGCTTCTTATATATGAATAAAAGGCCTTGGGATTCTCCTTAATTCTGTTCGCTAAAGTTATTTCATGACCCCTTTTAGCCCACTTGATTCCTCGTTTAAGATTGGTCCTACTCTCCCGACATTCCTCCAAGGACCATTCTGTTCTTAGCTGCCTGGACCTTATGTACGCTTCCCTTTTCCTCTTGGCTAGTCGCACGATTTCTCCTGTCATCCACGGTTCACGAATCTTTCCTTCCCTATCCCTTGTTTCCAAAGGGACATGCCTATCCTGCACTATCTTCAACCTATCTTTGAAAGCCTCCCACATATCAAATGTGGACTTCCCTTCAAATAGCTGTCCCCAATCCACATTTCCCAGCTCCTGCCGAATTTTGATATAATTGGCCTTGGCCCAGTTTAGTATTCTTCCCTTAGGACCACTCTCATCTTTGTCTACGAGTATTCTAAAACTTACAGAATTGTGGTCACTATTCCCAAAGAAATCCCCCACTGCAACTTCTACCACCTGGCCTGGCTCATTCCCCAACACTAGGTCCAATATGGCCCCTTCCCTAGTTGGACTATTGACATACTGCTCTAAAAAACTTTCCTGGATGCTCCTTACAAATTCTGCCCCATCCAGACCTTTGACACTAAGTGTATCCCAGTCAATGTTGGGAAAATTAAAATCTCCCATCACCACCACCCTGTTACCTCTACATCTTTCCATAATCTGTCGACCTATTTGTTCTCCTACCTCACGCTCACTGTTGGGAGGCCTGTAGTACAGCGCCAACAATGTAATTGCACCCTTCTTATGTCTCAGCTCTACCCATAATGCCTCACTGCTCAAGCCCTCCATAGTGCCCTCCTTTAGCACAGCTGTGACATCATCCCTGACCAGCAATGCAACTCCTCCCCCCCTTTTACTTCCCTCCCTGTCCTGTCTGAAGCATCTATATCCTGGGACATTTAGTTGCCAATCATCCCCTTCCTTCAACCAAGTCTCTGTGATCGCAATAACGTCATACTCCCAGGCACTAATCCAAGACCTAAATTCGTCTGCCTTACCCACTATACTCCTTGCATTCAAGTATATGCACTTCAGACCACCAGTTCCTTTGCGTTCATCTGCTCTCTGCCTACTCTTCCCCTTGGTAATGCTAACTTCATGATCCTTACAGTCTCTAGTTTCCACCTCACTGTCTACTAGTCTTCTCCTCTGGTTTCCAGACCCCTGCCACATTAGTTTAAACCCTCCCCAACAGCCCTAGCAAAAACTCCCCCGTGGACACTAGTTCCAGTCTGGTTCAGGTGTAGACCATCCAATTTGTAATAGTCCCACCTTCCCCAGAACCGGTCCCAGTGTCCCACAAATCAGAACCCCTCCCTCCTACACCATCCCTCAAGCCACGTGTTCATCCTGCCTATTCTTTCATTTCTACCCTGGCTAGCACGTGGCACTGGTAGCAACCCTGAGATCACTACCTTTGAGGTCCTCCTCTTTAACTTCTCTCCTAGCTCCCTGAATTCTGCTTTCAGGACCTCATCTCGTTTTTTACCTATATCATTGGTGCCTATATGCACCACAACAACTGGCTGTTCACCCTCCCTTTTCAGAATGCTCTGTAGCCGATCGGTGACATCCCTGACCCGAGCACCTGGGAGGCAACATACCATCCGGGAGTCCCGTTTTCGGCCACAGAACGGCCTATCTACTCCCCTTACAATAGAATCCCCTATGACTATGGCCCTATGAGTCTTTTTCACGCCGTTCTGAACAGCAGTGCCCGCCATGGTGCCATGATCCGGGCAACTGCTGCCCTCCCCTGGTGAGCCATCTCCCCCAACAGTATCCAAAACGGTATACCTGTTTTGGAGGGAGATGACCGCAGGGGACACCTGCACTGCCTTCCTGCTCTTTCTCTGCCTTTTGGTCACCCATTCACTGTCTCCCTCAGCAATCCTAATCTGCGGTGTGACCAATTCACTAAACGTGCTATCCACGGCCTTCTCAGCATCGCGGATGCTCCACAGTGAGTCCACCCGCAACTCCAGAGCCGTCATGCGGTCAAACAAGAGCTGCAGCTGGACACACTTCCTGCAAGTGTAACAGTCAGGGACGTCAGTCACGTCCCTGACCTCCCACATCAAGCAAGAGGCACAAGCCACGGGTCTGAGGTCCCCTGCCATTGTAAGCCTTAGCTCTGACTAAGTTTTTAAACCGTCTTACCTTCAGGCCTCTGGTGCTCGCTGCTGCTCTTCCTGCTTCGAACTGCCGCCCGACACCAAAATGAAGTCATCAGCAAACTTGAAAATGTTGCATTTGGTTCCCTCATCCAGGTTATTTATATATATTGTGAATAGCTGGGGCCTAAGTACTGATCTTAGCAGTACCCCTTGCAGTGGGTCTCACTGCCTCCCATACAGAAAAAGACCCATCTATTCTCAATCTCTGATCCATGTCTGTCAACCAATTCTCCATTTATGCTAATCTCTTACCTTCTATCCCATGTGCTTTAATTTTACCCACTAACCTCTTATAATGAACCTTCTGAAAATCCAAATTCACAACCTTATGACAGATTGACACAAAAGGTGAAGTTTCATGGGATCTGCAATGAGCTGGTAAGATAGATACAGAACTGGCTTAGCCAGAGAAGACAGAGTAGCAGTGGAAGGGTGTTTTCCTGATTGGAGGTCTGCGAGCAGTGGTGTTCCACAGGGATCAGTGCTGGGACCTCTGTTGTTTGTAATATGTATAAATGATCGGCGAAATATGTATGTGGCCTGGTTAGTAAATTTGTGGATGACGCAAAGATTGTGGGAGCTGCAGATAGTGAGGACAATTGCCAGAGGATACAGCAGGATATAGGCTAGAGAATTGGGTGGAAGAATAGCAGATGGAGTTTAATCTGGACAAATGTGAGAGATGCATTTTGGGAGACCTAATGCAGGAGGAAAGTCTACAGTAAATGGTAGAACTTTTAGCAGTTTCAACATTTAGGGAGTCCTCGGTGTATAAGTTCACAGTTCCCTGAAAGTGGTAACACAAGTGGATAAGGTGGTCAAGAAGGCATATGACATGCTTACCTTCATCAGTTGGGGCGTAGAGTATAAAAATTGGCAAGTCATGTTGCAGCTGTATAGAACTTTAGCAAGGGCACATTTTGAATATTATGTATAGTTCTGGTTGTCACACTACCAGACGGGTGTGGAGACTTTGGAAAGGGTACAGAAACTGTTTACCAAGATGTTATCTGGTTTGGAGGGTATTAGCTATGAGGAGAGATTGGACAAACTTGGTTTGTTTACACTTAAACTTCAAAGGCTGAGGGGTGACTTGATGGAAGTTTACAAAATAATGAGAGACACAGATAGAATGGATAGTCACAGTCTTCTTCCCAGGGTAACAATGTCATATACTAGGGGACATAGTTTTAAGGTAAAAGGGGGTAAGTTTAAAGGAGATGTGAGGGGCAAGACTTTTTTCTAAACACAGAGGGTAGTATATGCCTGGAACGTGCTGACAGAGGTGTTGGTGGAAATGGATACAATAGCAACATCTAAGAGCTATCTTGACAGATACATGAATGGACAGGGAATAGAGAGATACTGACTGCATAGAGGCAAAAGGTTTTTAGTTTAGAAAGACATTGTGTGTAGGTGCAGTCTTGGAGGGTCAAAGGGTCCTGTGCTGTACTGTTCTTTGTCCTTAGTATCCACTGGTTCTCCTTTATCTATTCAACCAGTTACATCCCCAAAAATCTCCTGTTGACTTTTTAAGCATGATTTGCTTTTCATAAACCTGTGCTGGCTTTGTCCAATCCCATTAATGCTATCCAAATGTTTTGTTCTAACAGATTCTAGCATTTCCCTACAATTGATGTCAGGCTGATTGCTCTATAATTCGCTGTTTCCTCTCCCTCCGTTTCTCAGTCTCCGGTCTGTACGAACTGATCCAGAGTTGATAGAATTTTGGAAGATGGCCACAAAGTATCCAATATTTCCAGGGCTACTTCCTTTAGTATTCTGAAATGTAGATTATCAGACCCTGGTGATCTGTCAGCCTTTAATCCTATTAATTTTCTTGGTATCATTCTCTTATTAAAACTGATTTTCTTCAATTTCACCCTCTCACTAGACTCTTGGTTCCCTAACATTGCTGGAAGGTTCTCTGTGTCCTCTTTTGTGATGACAAAACCAAAGTCTGCCTTCAATTCTTCTGCCATTTCTTGGCTCCCCATTACAATTTCCCCGGCTTCTGACTGTAAGGGGCCTACATTTGTCTGTATTAATTTTTTCACTTCACGTATTTACAGAAGCTTTTACAGTCAGTTTCTATGTTTCCTGCAGGTTTTTTAGCCCTCCTGATCAATTTTTTCATTCTCTTTTGCTGAATTCCAAAATGCTCTTAATCCCCAGAACTTTTTTTTTCTGGCAATCCTCTTTTGATCTAAAATCATTTGGGATTTCTAATGTAAGCCATGGTTGAGCCACCTTTCCCTTTCTATGTTTGCACCAGACAGGAACGCATCATTGCTTTAATTCATGCACACGTTCTTTAAACCTGAACTATTGCCCATCCACCATCAATCCCTTTAGTAAGATTCCCCAGTTCACCTTGCCAATTTGCACCTCACACCTCAGTAGCTCCCTTTATTTAGATTCAGGGCCCTCATTTCAGTTTCAATATTTCACTCTCCATCTTAATTAAGAATTCTATCATATTATGGTCATTCTTTCCCAAGGGACCCCACACAAGATTGTTAATTAATCCTTTCTCATTGCACACTATCCAGTCTCGAATTGCGTGTTCTCTGGTTGGTTTCTCAACATAAAGGTCTAAAATAACCATCACGTAAAAACTGCAGGAAATGCTGCTCCACAGTACCATTGCAAGTTTGGTTCTTCCAATTTACATGTAAATTAAAGTCACCCATCAAAACAGTTATACTGTTATTGCATCATTTTCAGATTTCTTGTTTAATGCCTTTTGCTAATATTTGGGGGCCTATAGACAACCCCAAACAATGTTCTCTACCCCTTGGTGTATCTTATCTCCACCAATACAGAATCCACTTCATGATTTTCTGAGGCAATATTCTTTCTCACTATTGCATTTATATATTTCCTTTACTAATTACGCTACTCCACCTCCTTTCCCTTTTTGTCTGTCCTTTCTAAATGATGGTGGAAGAGTCAATTACCAGGGGGCATAGGTTTAAGGTGCGAGGGGCAAGGTTTAAAGGAGGTGTACAAGGCAAGTTTTTTTACACAGAGGGTAGTGGGTGCCTGGAACTCGCTGTCGGGGGGAGGTAGTGATAGCAGATACTATAGTGACTTTTAAAGGGCATCTTGACAAATATATGAATAGGATGGGAATAGAGGGATACGGTCCCTGGAAGGGTCAGGGGTTTTAGTCGTGACGCGCAGCATGATGGTGCAGGCTTGGAGGGCCGAAGGGCCTGTTCCTGCGCTGTAATTTTCTTTGTTCTTTGCTCTTTGTTCTATCAATACTGCTGGGTGTTCAGTTCCTATCCTTCAGCCGGGTCTCTGTAATTGCATGATACCATAACTACTTATATCAATTCAAACTGCAAATTCATCTAAATTATTGCAAATGCTCTATGCATTAAGATAGAGAGGCTTTAGGCCTATCTTTTTAACCACGTTAGTCACTTCAGTTTTATTTTGCACTATGGCATCATTTGTTTTTCATCCTTGTTATCCTGCCTTCCAGTTTTGCTTCTTAACTTTGTCTTTTGTTCCTTTTGTTTCAAACTTTTCAAATGAAGAAAGACTGTAAAACATGAAGGTACAGAGGATACAGTGGGATCTGGGTGTCCTGGTACATGAATCATATAAAAGGTAGGTCGCAGGGACAGTAAGTGATTGAGAAGGCAAGTGGAATGTTAGCATTTATTGTGAGCAGAATGGAATATACAGATAGGTACACTTTGTTAAAATAGAGTATTGGCATGACCATAGCTGCAATACTGTGTATATTTGAAAAAGGATACAATTACATTGGGATCAGTTCAAAGAAGCTTCGCTTGATCATTCCTGGGATGAGGATTATTTTGAGGAAATCTTACTGTGTAGTCAATTTGTGTAGTCATTTGTTTTCACTGTTAAACAATGTGTTCTGCAGATTGATATACTCACTGTATCTGCATGTGCTAACGTTCAGCACTCCGGACTCTCTGCACGGACAAAACCCTTCATTGGGGGGATATACAGTCCCATTTGCAAACATAGTCTTCGGGGCAATGTATCGGAAGGAAGGCAGCCCAAAGGTAAAATCTGAACGTTGGTAAACTAACTCTAACGACCTGTTCAAATTTAGAAGTAATTGCATTTAAGAATCAGTTCATTGCTAACTTTATAAATGCAAAATGAAATAATGATCATTTTCAAAGGTAATGGTCATTGAACACATCGACTATGTCGCTCATTCACAGCTTGTGGTCCTAAGGCCATCAAAGTGACCATTCCCCAATGACATACACAGAGTATCTAATGCAGCCCAGCCAGGCAGCATCTGGGAGAATGAACCAGAGTTTACAGGCACCTCACTACCACCTTCTCACTACCAATGAGGGAGAGAGAGTCCAGCCAGTGACACTTACAATAAACAAAAGTAACCGACCTATTGGACAGCGCTGATATTGGTTGCAGTGATGATGATGTACCTCGAATCCATCATTGACAGGATTGCAGTGTGCAGTCCAGTGCTAAACACACTGTTGAGATTATGTTAAAGCCAGCCTGAATCATTGGAAAGTGAACTGCATTCCAACTATGACAGATTAGAATCACTTCTGACACGGGAAGAACTACAGAAAATACACAGAATAGTGCAACAGGCAAGAGAGTCCCCCGGGGTTTGACTGCTGAGTTTGAATTGTTGATGAAGGGGGTGATACCTGGAGGGAGATTGCCTCATCTTGGGACCAGGAGGCCCTCCCTTCAAGGCATTGGGAGCAGTAACCATGGTGACCAAAGCCAGCACTGCAGTGCAATGGGCCTGGACTCAATGCTATAAGAAAGGTAACAGCTTCACACAAGTCATCAAAGTCAGTAATACATATTCCAAATCCTCTCCCTCAATCATTGCTCCGCTGTCCACTGCCCCTTTGTTCATGTACCTCGAACAAACACAACTGAAACCTGCACTCACTGCCTCACCCTCAGCCTCAGCCTCACATACTCAACATTGCCAGAAGACTCATACCCACATCATTGCAGTTACTACATGCCAGCTACTCAGCTGTGGCAGACATTTCATCTAACCACACTATCCTGCATTGATAGACCTCTGGAGCAGAAGGTAGTCTCTAAGAGGCAGCAGCAAGCAGGCAGAGCCCATTCTGTTCTCAGATACTGACCCACACAGAAAAGACAGTTCCGTTCATAACTATGTGGTGCCTCTTCTCAATCATTTATGATATTTGATGTGTCCTAAATCTCCCTAATGATAAATTCTGACATTTTCCTTCCCACTGATTTCAGAAAAAACCTGTCTGATTGATCAAGGTTTTCTTTCTCCTTCTTTCCTTAAATAACTAGGTTATATTTTTGACTTTCCAATCCTTTGGAGCTGTCCTAGAACCTAGGGAATTCTGGAAGATTGAAACCAATGTATCCACTCTTCTTATAGCTACCACCTTGTGGGCTCAGTGGTATAGTGGTAGTAACCCTGTCTCTCTGCCAGGAGGCCTAGGTTCAAGTCCCACTTGCTCCTCAAGTGTGTAAGAAAATGACTGAACAAGTCAATTAAAATACAAAGAGTGACCACCTTTGGAAATTTTTGAGCTATTAATTTCTCCAGTGTGCTTTTACTAATTCTCCTTTTCTCAGGTTTTCATTCTCATTTGACTCTACGCTCTCCAGTACTTCTGTGTTTTTTGAATTTGCTGTGAAATATTTCATATTCTGCATTCGACACGAATGCCACAAGACATTAATCCCATGATGCCTTCATTAAACATTGTGCTTCGGGGAGTAAGTTCAATTAAAATAAATAATTTCTGAATCTCTTCATCGCCTATTTCACCAGCTGACCCCCACCTTTTACATTATAAACTTGCAACTTTTATCAAACATTTATTCTATTTACAATAATTTCACCTTCTACAAATCTTTGTTGATGATAATTTGACTCGTACCTACAGGCATCAGGACTATAAAACTTTAAAGAATCTGATGGATCCATGAAAGGAGGCCACATTTCTCCTGCTGTCCCATTCAACATATTACACTGGTCAGAGTGCCAGAAATTTACCTGGAATATGAGAAAGGTGTTTATAAAGAATCTCATCTCATGATAAACAAAGTTTTCAAAGGGTGTTTAATCAATAATATCATATCAACAATGAAATACAGAAATCCTGGGTGGCCCTATTAGTTCCTCCGCCACAATATACTGGTCACTCACTGAGCTGCTGAATGTGTCAGTACCTGTTTAAGGCCATTCCAGGTGTTGATTTTATGGACTTTATTAATGTCATCAACTCCTGTATTAATTGTGAAAAGTCCAGTGTCTGTGTTGTTCAACTGTAACAAAATCAGAGAATTGGTTGTTAGATCATTTATGTTTTACAAAGAATCCCTACAGTGTGGAAACAGGCCCTTCAGCCCAACAAGTTCACACTGACCCTCAGAGCATCCCACCCAGACCCATCCCCCTATAACCCACCTCATCTACACATCCCTGAACACTATGGGCAATTTAGCATGGCCAATCCACCAAACCTGTGGGAGGAAGCTGGAGCACCTGGAGGAAACCCAAGCAGACACAGGGAGAATGTGCAAACTCCACAGTGGAGCGCCCGAGGGTAGAAACAAACCTGGGTCCCTGGCACTGTGAGGCAGCAGTGCTAACCACTGAGCCACCGTGCCACCCAGAAGGAACTGTGTAAATTCTCCTCACTGGCAGAGGATAAACTAATCATATTATGACAGGAAATTAGACAGAAATGTTCATTTTGACAGACCATCTCCCATCTGCAGAAACTTTCAGCTTCATTTATTTTGCAGAGTCTTGCTGGACGTGAATTAAGACGATATTCATTTGATAATGTGAAAGCAGCCTCAACTGTGCTCTGCTCATGTCCTGCACTGTGCCAGGTAAAGGGTTCACACAGAGTGCCCTGTGGAGCAGGGGCCAGCACTTTGAACCTTGAAGATCACAGTCTGTGTCTTTGGGAGCTGTCTCAAGATGACCTCCTATAGGGTCAGGGATACTTTAAATCACACACACTGGATCCTTCTCTCTTCATCAAAGGAAGAAGTCAGAAGTCACATGACACCAGGTTATAGTCGAACAGGTTTATTTGAGATCACAAGCTTCAGAGTGCAACGAGAAAGGAAAATTCACTGATTATTTTGATCTTGAACAATTATGTTTCAAGAGCCAATGAACGACACACAAACAGCTTGTATTAATCTATTAATACTCTTTTCCTTTGTGAATCATTGTCATCTGACCTGCTTACAAACTATAAACCCAACAAGCAGCAACAAGGATCTAAGGTTCTTGTGGGACATTTTTTCCTAAATCATTCATGGGATGGAGGTATCACTTGCTTCATCAATATTTATTGCCCCTGTCCCTAGTCGCCCCTTGAGAAGGTGGGGGTGAGCTGCCTTCTTGAACCGCTGCAGTCCATGTGTTGTAGGTTGACCCACAATACCCTCAGGGAGGGAATTCCAGGATTTTGACACAGCAACACTGAAGGAACAACAAGTCAGGATGGTGAGAGGTTGGAGGGGAACTTGCAGGGGGTGGTGTTCCCATATATCTGCTGCCCTTGTACTTCTGGACAGAAGTGGTCATGGGTTTGCAAGGTGCTGTCTGAGGATCTATGGTGAATTTCTGCAGTGCACCTTGTAGATAGTACACACTGATGCTACTGAGCGTCGGTGGTGGAGGGGACAGGATGTTACAGAGTGAGACAGTCATACAGCACAGAAACAGTGCCTTTGGTCCAACCAATCCATGCTGATCATAATCCTAAACTAAACTAGTCCCACCTGCCTGTGCTTGGCCCATATTCCTCCAAACCTTTCCTATTCATACACTTATTTAAACGTCTTTTAAACGTGTACCTGTACTCACATTCACCACTTTCTCTGGAAGTTCATTCTACATACAAACTGCTGTCTATGTAAAAAAATTGCCTCTCATGCCTTTTTAAAATATTTTTCCTCTCACCTTAAAAATATGTTGACTAATCTTGAAATCCCCCACCCTAGGGAAAAGAAACCTACCATTAACTTTATCTATATCCCTCGTTATTTTATAAACCTCTCTAAGGTTATCTCTCAACCTCCTACTCTCCAGTGAAAGAGGTCCCAGTCTTACCAACCTCTCCTTATAACTCAAACCCTCCATTCCCAGCATCATCCTAGTAAATCTCATCTGAACCTTCTCCAGCTTAATAGTATCCTTAACAAGGAGACCAGAACTGTACACAGTACTCCAGTGCCCTGTACAACCTCAACATAACATCCCAACTCCTATACTCAAAGGTCTGAGCAATGAAGGCAAGCATGCTAAATGCCTTCTTAACCACCCTATCAATAGGTGATGCAAACTTCAAAGAATTACATACCTGAACCCTTATGTCTCTCTGTTCTACAACACTGCCCAAGGCCCTACTTTTAATTGTATAAGTCCTGTCATTGCTTGTTTTACACAAACGCAATACCTCACATTTATCTAAACTGAATTCCATTTGCCATTCTTCAGCCCATTGACCCAGTTGATCAAGATCTCTTTAGGTTTCTGTGGATATGGTGCCAATCAACTATAGGAGTTGTTTAAATGACTACTGATCAGAGTTCAGGTCCAGTATGTTCCAGTAAGGAGGAAGGACAAGGTTGGCAAGGTATGGGACCCTTGGATAACAAGGGAGATTTTAAACTTAGTCTAAAAGAGAAAGGAAGTACATGTAATAATTAGAGGTCTAAAATCAGACAGGGCCTGTTAGGAATATAAATAAAGTAGGAAAGAAATCAAGCAGGTAATTAGGAGAGCAAGAAGGAGCCATGAAATGACCTTGGCGAAAAGGGTTAGGGAAAATCCCAAGCCATTCTGTAGATAGATTAAAAACAAGAGGATAACTAGGGAGAAGGTAGGACCACTTAATGAAAAAGGAGGGAGCTTGTGCCTGGGGGGCAGAGGATGTGGGTGAGATCCTGAAATAGTACTTTGCATCGTTATTCACCCAGGAGAAGGGTATGAAGGAAAGTGAGATTTGTGTGGAGCAAGCTAATATGCTAGGGCATTTTGAGATTAAGAAAGAAGTGGTGTTGGACCTGTTGAAGAGCATTAAGGTGGTTATGTCCCCAGGGCCCGATGGTATCTACCCCAGGTTATTGAGAGAGGTAAGAGAGGAGATTACTGGGCCTTGACTAAGATCTTTGTATCCTTGGTAGCCACTGGAGAGATGCCTGAAGACTGGTGAGTAGCTAATGTTGCTTCTCTGTTCAAAATGAGAAATAGGGATAATCCAAGAAATTATCAATCGGTCAATCTCACATCAGTGGTTGGGAAGGTAATGGAGAAGATTCTTAGGGACAGGATTTATGCGCATTTGGAAAAGCATGGCCTAATTTGGTACAGTTAGCATCGCTTTGTGTGGGGCAGGTCATGTTTTACTAACTCCTCTGGCCGCGCCCCACCACACCCACCACCAGCAGCCCATGGCAGTGTCAGGATTAGCCTGGCGAGCTCCTTCTCCCGGGCCTGGGTTAATACCAGCAGCACAGGAAGGAGCAGTTTAAAGGCCTCATTTGGTGGGGGCTGGGAAAGCTGTTGCCAGAGTGGAGTTTGCACCCTCCTGTTGATTAATTACTCTGTCACACCCTGATTACATACTCACCTCGGGGCACAGGATTGCACTTTGCACAATAGGTTCATTATAGGCTCATTGATCAAGGCTGATCACTGTTATAGAGATAAAAGGTACTGCTGATGAAGGGTCTAGGCCCAAAACGTCAAGTTTTCCTGCTCCTATGATGCTGCTTGGCCTGCTGTGTTCATCCAGCCCCACGTCTTGTTATCAAGGCTGATCACTGTGACTGGTGAATAACTTCCAGACTCCCAGATCATGTGATCAGCAGGATGCGTGACAGCGAACACAATGAACCCTGGTCACTCTCTGGTTTATCATTCCTGTGTTTCTGTTTTGCTCATTTTATTAACATCTGTCTCTGTGAATAATACTCACATCTGCGAACAATCCAAACTTGTCCTTAAATGGAAGGAGGTTGGGAAAATACTTTTTGAGGAAGTTAATAAGTTCATCATCATATCCCCACATTATCTCTTTTACAGTCTTCTTGAAGAATGCAGTTTGATTAAATTCCTTCATGGCAATGTTGAACGTGACCTTCATCGAAGGTGGGAGCTTCTCAGCCAAGACTGCTGCACCCTAATGTTAAAACAAACCGCAGTCAATGACATCAATTCATCTGACATTGGATTCTAAAGGAAATGCTAGAATTAAGTGCTGTGTTGGAAAAGTGAATGCATTTGAAATACAGAATCACAGGATTTGTATAGGTCCCACAGGGACAAGAATCAGGAGGTGGACTTATATCACTGACATTGGTGCCAGAAATGGAGCCTCAATGCACCCAGTTAACACCCATTCTCCCAGAAACAGGCATCTGTGATCCCAAAGGAATTGAGGGGAACAGCTGCAGTGTAAGAAACCTGAGCTAATAATGCGACAAAGGAAGGTGAGATGCCTGTAATATGAGATTTGGCAACATCTTCATTTGTGATAGATTAATATTCAACTACCAATTTATGCCATTCCCTCTCTTTGCCAAATGAGAGCACATTCCAGTTCATAACTCACCGTACAAAAAAACCTCTTAATCTCCCCCACTGGTTCTTTCACTGACCGTCACCACTGCAAACAGTTTGTACTTGTTCCTTTATTCAGATTTTGGCTACTCGAGTAAAATGTCCCTGAACTTTCCTGCTCTGATGAGGACAATCCCAGCTTCTCCAGGCTCTCCACATTAAAATAATAATCGGGACGTTAAATGTCTTCAAGGCAGAGATTGATAAATTCTTGATCTCGCAAGGAATCAAGGGCTACGGGGAGAGTGCGGGTAAGTGGAGTTGAAATGCCCATCAGCTATGATTAAATGGCGGAGTGGACTCGATGGGCCGAATGGCCTCACGTCCACTCCTATGTCTTATGGTCTTATGGTCTTAATTCCCTCTCACTTGGAATCAGTCAGCTCCACACCCTTAGTAACATTCAAGCATTTATTCAGCAGCTATAAATATATTAATAGTTTAATGATGCTCATCGTTTATCCAATCAAATGTAACCCTTTGTGAATGTGAAGTTGTAGCAACATTAATCACCATCTCCACTGGATGTGATGCTGCTGAGATTTCACACCCTGAAACTTAACTGAAACTTACCAGAGCGAGCATGTTAGGCAGGACCAGCTGATCGCTCTCACTCCCAGCCGAGCGTTCAGGATCAAAATGAAACTGGCGATATGAACGATATGAAACGGTATAATTCTCATGAAAAGTTATGTTGCTTTTTGGTCTGTATTCTCTGTGAAATGAGGAAATGCACAATAATTACAATTTTACAGGTTTAATTCAATATTTAATTGAAGGTTTCACAAATATTAAAGGATAATTTATCCTTTTGCTTATGCAAGCTCTCTGACAATGCTCATTATGTGCAGTGGGTTTCTCAGCTAAGGCTGTAGTTGCATTCCTGAAAAAATAACAAAGAACAGTACAGCACAGGAAAAGGCCTTTGGCCCATCAAGACTGATGATGCCTTTCTAAACTAAAAATCTGTTGTCTCTATGCGGTCCATATTCTCCTATTCTCTGCCTAGTCATATATTGGTCAAGATGCTTCTTAAACTTTGCAATTGTGTCCCACTCCACCAGCTCCACTGGCAGCATATTCCAGGTACTTACCGCTTTCTGTGTAAAAACTCATCTCTCACATCTCCTTTAAACTTACCCCCTTTTACTTCTAACCTATGCCCCCTTGCAATTGATATTTCTACCCTGGGAAAAAGACTCTAGCTTTCCATTCTATCCACACCTCTCATAACTTTACAGTCACAGAGTCCGATTATATGGAAACATATCCCCTGGTCCAACTAGTCCATGTTGACAAGACATCCCAATCTGACCAGTCATGTTTGCCTACATTTGGTCCATATCCATTCAACCCTTCCTATTCATATACCCGTCCAGATGTCTTTTAAATGTTGTAATTGTACCAGCCTCCAACTCTTATTCTGGCAGCTCATTCCAAAAACCCACCACCCTCTGTCTGAAAAAGTTACCCTTAGGTCCCTTTTAAATCTTTTCCCCTCTCACCTTAAACCTATACCCTCTAGTTTTGGAGTTCCCCACCCCTGGGAAAAGACCTTGGCTATTCACCCTATCCATGCCCCTCATGATCATATAAACCTCCATAAGGTCACCTCTCAGCCTCTGACGCTCCAGGGAAAATAGTCCCAGCCTATTCAGCCTCTCCCTGTAGCTCAAACCCTCCAAGCCTGGCAATAACCTTGTAAATCTTTTCTGCATCCTCTCAACTTTAAGATTCTTCCAATAGCAGGGTGACCATATGCAGGATCCCAAAAGTGGCCTCACAAATGTCCTGTAGAGCCACAACATGACACCTGAAATGTTAACTCTGAGCTTTTCCAGCAACTTCTGTTTTTGTTCCTGACATCCCAACTCAATGTTATGGCCAATGAAGGTAAACATTTCAAATGCTTTCTTCGTCACCCTGTCTACTTGTGACTCCATTTTCAAGGAGCTATGCACCTGCACCTCTGGGTCTCTTTGTTTGGCAACACTGCTCAGGGCCCTAACATTTACTGTATAAGTCCTTCCCTAGTCTGCTTTACCAAAATACAACACCTCACATTTATCTAAATTAAACACCATCTGCCACTCATCGGCCCATTGGTCCACCTGATCAAGATCAAGTTGTACTCTGAGGAAACCTTCTTTGCCGTCCAAAACATGCCCAATTTTAGTGTTATCTGCAAACTTACTAACCATACCTCCTACAGTCACATCCAAATCATTTATATAAATGAAAAAAAAAGTGGACCCAGCAGCAACCCTTGTGGCACATCACTGCTCACAGGCCTCCAGTCTGAAAAGCAACCCTCCACCTCTGTCTTCTACCTTCAAGCTAATTTTGTATCCAATTGGCCAGCTCCCCCTGGATGCCATGTGATCTAAACTTACTAACCATGTGGAACCTTATTATACACCTTGCCAAAGTTCATTTAGACAATGTCTACTGCTGTGGCTTTATCAATCTTCTTTGTCACCTCTTCAAAAAACTCAATCAAGTTCTATTAGGTCATCCCTCATCCTTTCAAGTGAAAACAAACCAAATTTATCCAATCTCTCCTCATATCTAATACACTCCAAACCAGACAATATCTTGGTAAACAGTTTCTGTACCCTCTCCATAGCCTTCACACCCGTCTGGTAGTGTGGCAACCAGAACTATACACAATATTCAAAATGTGCCCTTGCTAAAGTTCTATACAGCTACAACATCACTTGCCAAGTTTTATACTCTATGCCCCAACCGATGAAGGTAAGCATGCCATATGCCTTCTTGACCACCTTATCCACTTGTGTTACCACATTAAGGGAACTGTAGACCTGTCCACCTAGATCCCTTTGCAAGTTGATGCTACTAAGGGTCCTTCCATTTACTGTATACTTCACTCTTACACGCATCACCTCGCAGTTGTCCGCATTAAACTCCATCTGCCATTTCTCTGCCCAAGTGTCCAGCCTATCTATATCCTGCTGTATCCTCTGACAATCCTTGTCACTATCCACAACACCCCCATCTTTGTGTCATCCACAAACTTACTAATTAAAACAAATATATAAAATATATGTTTAAACAACAGGGGTCCCAGCTCTGATCCCTGTAGAACACTACTGGCCACAGATCTCCAGTCAGAAAAACACCTTTCCACTGCTACTGTCTGACTAAACCAGTTCTGTATCCATTTTACCAGCTCACCCTAGATCCCATGTGCCTTCACCTTTTGTATCAGCCTGCCATGAGGCCTTGTGAGAGGCTTTGCTAAAGTCCATATAGACACCATCTACCATTCTGCCCTCAATCATCTTTGTTACTTCCTTAAAAAACTCAATCAAGTTTTGGGACACACCCTTCTCTGCACAAAGCTATGCTGCCTATCACTAATAAGTCTATATTTTTCCAAACATGAGTAAATCCTATCCCTAGGAATCTTCTCCAACCATTTCCTTACCACTGACGTAAGGTTTACCAGCCCGTAATTTCATGGATTATCTCTGTTGCCCTTCTTAAACAAAAGAACAACATTGGCTACTTTCCAATCCTTTGGAATCTCACCCTTGACTGAAGAGGATTGAAAGCTCCAGCAATTTCCTCACTTGAGTCCCTCAGCATTCTGATCACCTCAGATATCTAGGGACTTGTCTACCTTAATGCTTTTCAAACACCTAATACCTCCTTTTTTTTTATAATCGATGTGCCCCAAAATATCAACATATTCCTCCTGAGACTCACCGCCTTCTCCTTGGTAAATACCGACACAAAGTATTCATTAAGGACGTCACCCAGTTCCGCTGGCTTCATGCATAAATTCCTTCCTTTGTCCTTGACCCTTTCTCTAGCGACCCTATTGATCTTTATATATGTAGAACATATCTTGAAATTCTCCATAATCCTGTCTGCCAAAGACATTTCATGACCCGTTTTAGTCCTCCTAATTTCTTCTTTGAGTTCTTTTCTACTATCATTCTATTCTTTGAGGGCTCTGTCTGTCTTCAGTTTCCTAAACCTCATGCATGCCTGAAACTGAAATTTTGATCACCTGACCAGGATCATTCCCCAGTACTAGGTCTAGTATGGCCCCTTCCCTAGTTGGACTATTTACAAAAACAGGAATTGCTGGAAAAACTCAGCAGGTCTTGTAGCATCTATGGAGGGAAATCAGAGTTAACATTTTGGGCACAATGGCCCTTCTTCAGAACTTCAGTTAACTCTGATTTCTCTCCGTAGATGCTACAAGACCTGCTGAGTTTTTCCAGCAATTCCTGTTTTTGCTTCTGATTTCCAGCTTCTGCAGTTCTTCCAATTTTTTGGATGATTTACATATTGTTTCAAAAAAACATCCTGGACACTCCTAACATATATCTCTCCCATCCAAGCCCTGGGCGCTGAGGGAGACCCAGTCAATATTGGGAAAGTTAAAATCATCCACCACAACAACCCTGTGGTTTTTACATTTTCTATAATCTGTCCACATATCTGTTCCTCTATCACCCACTGGCTGTTGGGATGCCCACAGTGATTGTACCCTTCCTATTCCCAAGCTCTACCCATAGTGTCTCAATGGATGATCCCTCCAAGGTGCTCTCCCTTAATATAGCTGTGATGTTCCCCCTTATCTGCAGCTCCCCCACCTCTTTACATTTCTCCCTATCGCACCTGAAATATCTAAATCCCAGAACATTAAGCTGCCAGTCTTGTCCCTCTCTCAACCGAGTTTTTGCAATAGTTAGAACGTCATTGTTCTATGTATTAATCCAAGCTCTAAGTTCATCTGCCTCACCTGTCATAGTCCTCAAATCAAAACGAATACACCTCAGATCACCAGTTCTACCATGTTCAGTAATCTCTCCCTATCTGTTCTTGCTCTTGGTCCCACTGGCCTTAGTCTCTGGCTCCTCCTCACTCATTTCACTGCTCCAGTACCAGCACTGCAACCCCTACCCACAACCTGCCACAAAGGTTTAAACCCTCTTGAGGGTACAACGGTAAATGAAACAATTTTAAGCAAATCAGATTTTCCCATTTAAGCCATTATAAAAGTTGTAACTAGGTTCCTAAAATAGTTTATCAAAGAACTTTTGAAATGAAAAATATTTAAAAATATGAAAGAGTTATGCTACTGTTCTTTCCACATTTTGTTCATGGATGCCGCTCCCAATCATCCTGTGTCCTGCTTCCTGACAG
>JAHRHZ010000099.1:43910025-43947846 GCA_024137785.1 Ginglymostoma cirratum
TTAGCATGGCGAACCCATCTACAAAACCCTGGAGTACGGGGTAATTTGGCATGGCTAATCCATCTACAAAACCCTGGAGTACGGGGTAATTCAGCATGGCGAACCCATTTACAAAACCCTGGAGTACAGGGTAATTTAGCATGGCTAATGCACCTAACTTGTACATCTTTAGACTTTGGGAGAAAATGCATACAGACATGAGAAGAATGTGCAAACTCCACACAGACAGTTACTCACAACTGGAACTGAGCTCAGGTCCCTGGCACTGAGAGGCAGCAGTGCTAACCACTGAGCCACCATGCTGCCCCAATCATCCGTGTATCCAGTTCAGAGTCATTAAATTGTAATTTAATGACCCTGGCAACATCCTTGTAATCCTGTCCCTCAGGATTCCGTCCAACAACTTACCCATCACTGATGTCAGGCTCACCAGTCTGTAGTTCCCTGGCTTTTCCTTACCACCACATTAACCAGCCTCTAGTCTTCCAGCACCTTGCCTGTGGCTATCAATGATACAAATATCTCAGCAAGGGACCCAGTAATCACTTCCCTAGCATTCCACAGAGTTCTAGGGTACTCCTAATCAGATTCCGGGGATTTATCCACCTTTATGTGTTTTAAGACGTCTAGCACCACCTCGTCTGTAACATGGACATTTGTGAAGATGTCACTATTTACTTCCTCATGTTTTTTGTCTTCCATATCCTTCTCCACAGTAAACACTGATGCAAAATACTTGTTTATTATCTCCCCCAACTCCTGCAGTTCCACATATAGGCGGCCTTGCTGATTTTTAAGGGGCCCTGTTCCCTCCCTAGTTACTCTTTTGTCCTTAATGTGTTTGTAGAATCCCTTTGGATTCTCCTTAACCCTACTTACCAAAGCTATCTCATGTCCCCTTTTTGCTGTCTTGATTTTCCTCCTAATTATACTCCTACTGCCTTTATACTCTTCTAGGGATTCACTCGATCCCTGCAGTCTATACCTGACTACCTGGATTAAGTGTAATTTCATGCTATACCATTTTTCTTTCTTTCTAATATCAGCTCTCAATTACCTATCAACTCAATATAAAACACGACCGTAGATAATTTACAACCTAGAAACAAGAGATTGTCACTCAGCTCCTCAAACCTGCTTCATCATTTGACCAGATCATGGTTTGTCTGGACTTTGGCTCAATTTATTCTCCATTGCTCCATAATCCTCAATGCCCTCTATCAAAGGTCTATAAATCTCCAGATCTCAACAATCTATAGTTTCTTGAATGGCTTGACTCAAATTTTAAGGTTCTGCTCCCTTGTGCTGGACTTTTCCCACCACAGGAACTATCGTTCCCATTGAATCCTTTAATCATCTAAAACACCCCATTTAGGTCATCCCTGAACCTACTAAAGCTGAGGGAATACTAGCTTATTCTGTGCAATCTGTCCTCATAACCAAAAACATTCAGGAGATGGTATACTCCAAAGTCAGAGGCTTTTTTTTTATGTCCCGGGAATGTTGTCTGTTCTGGAAGAATATTGGAATTGTGACAGCTGTAGCTTGTTGACTTTATTTATCATATTTCTCACATTAACACACATTCAAACAGTTGCTTTTGATTTATTGTCCTTCTAAATCTTGATCTTGATCTTGATCTTTTCAACCTGTCCCTTCTTTAGTTGGCTTTTGTTCTTCCCACATTCACACACATTTTCTCTCCTTTGAGCCCCTGTGTCTTTTCTCCTTACAAATCATTTTAAACCCTCCCTTACCTAACCTCCCCTGACTCACTTCCTGTTGTAGAATATCCTTCATCCTGGCCTCTAGATACAACATACCATGCGACAATTAAAGTCTGCCAATAGGAAGCCAGATAGCCCCATTTCTACAATCTGGGCAGCTGGGCTACTTGAATGTGAATTTGTTTCTGACTGCACTTCCTGAGCTGTGATTCCTCTTGGTGATAATCAACACTGCCCATTGCTTTGGCAGCACTGTTGGGTGGGATGCTCTTTGGAGGATTGGTGTTGAAATGACAGACCAAATGGTCAGCTTCCACACTGTAGGAATTCTATGATTGCCAGAATGTTGTCAGGGCCCACAACATTTGCAGCGTCCAGTGTTTCCAGCCATTTCTCCATTTCATGGGGCAGAGGCTGAGATAGATCATCTACTCAGCATTTGTAGCTGACAGTTGCGTGAAAGCTTCAACCTTTTCTTTTTCCTGCGCATTATACATTCACTGACCCAGTCATTTCAGTCTACACATATTTCTCGCATCAACACACTCACACTCACTTACACAATCAGCTCAGGCTTAGCAGCTGCACAAAGTGGGAGCACAAAGTGAAACAGTTTACACTTGACTGGAAGAAGTAACTTCCTAGTGGGAAGTAGTAATTTTTTTAGTGCAGGGTGGGAATGCAGATGGGGGCACAACGGTAGATTTTTATACCTTTCTTTAGGCCTCCAGTAACTTGGGAGAATTCAAATTATTTAGGTAAACAGATAGGTGATTGGTTGGTAAGTTTTAAAAGTTTATTTCTCTAAACAGAGTCAATACTTTAAGGGTTTAGCAAAGATCTGTAGCTCGGGTTGTGGGTGAGGTTATTGACTTGCTCGCCGAGCTGGCTTGTTTTTGTTCAGACGTTTTGTCACCAGGCTAGGTAACATCATCAGTGGAGCCTCCGATGAAGCGATGTTATTCTACTCCACTTGGAATTTATACTGTCTGGTCCGTTATGGTGAGTACTGTCATTTCCGGTTTTGTTCTGTATGGGTTTGTATAGGGGTCCAATTCTATGTGTTTGTTGATTGAAGTTTGGATGGAGAACCATGCCTCTAGGAATTCCTGTGCATCTCTATGTTTGGCTTGGGTGGAAACTGGAAATGACACATCTCACCATAACAGAACGGGCAGTATAAATTCCAAGCTGAGTAGAACTGCATTGCTTCATCAGAGTTCTCACTGATGATGGTACCTAGCATGGTGACAAGAAGTATGAACGGAAACAAGCCAGCTCGGCGAGCAAGTCAACATCCGCAGGGTCAATAGATCACTGAATACTAAGAAGATTTAAGTACTACATTAAATAGGGAAAGGGGTGTGCAGTAGTAACAGACTGTGGGAGAAGGTGGATGTCTATGTGATCACAGTCAACAAATGGTCAACAGTGAGTGCGTCACACGCGGTCACCAGGGAGTGTCTGCAGCTTGAGGATCTTTTGCTTGGAGTTGATGAGCTGGAATTTGAAGCTCAGACAGGGTGATGCATTCGGATTGGGGACGCACTGTTTCATCTCGTTTCAATCACATTCAGTCTAGTGCCTTTAGACACACTCTGTGCTCAGGAGTGTGTGCTGGGAGAGGAGTCAAGGTGATCCAGAAGGTGGCAATACATCAGGAGACCTGGCCCCTGATTTGAGTTATTGCAGTTTGTACAGAAGCGAGCAGGGCCTGCAAGGTAGCTGAGCAGAAAGGATTTAGTTAACATGATAGAACCAGTTCTCTACAGCTGGCAGTGTGAATTCCAAAGGCTGTGTTGCATGTCCAATACCGGAATTAAGGTAGATCCAGTTGTCATGATGGTCCTAGGTATTTACGATATTGATAGTACTAAGAAAGAGATGCTTCTGAGGGACCATGAGCAATGAGGAGCTTTATTAAAGAATAACATGTCATAGTTAATAACATCTGAGCGATAGGCAGATTGGCACGGGGTAAAAACACTGGAGAGTTGAACACATGCTATCTTAAGATTGTGGTGGGAGATTTCAGTTTGATTCAATGGGCACTGGCAGCAGGAGTGGGGAAAGAGGAAGAGGCTCCTTTGAAATGGTCTTTGCCTGAATCCTGCTGGGATCAGTGTGTGAGTGAATGGTACAGGGTGAGGGCAGTGCAGGGTGAGGGTGGTGCAAAGAAATTTAAAGGGGAGGGGAGAATTCACGTGAGGGTCATTTGGAAGATTGTTACTCACACCTCCTTTGGACACGACCTTTGGTTCTTTCCGATATCTGCTGCCACTCTCTTATCTGTAGCATCATGAAATATTTTACTATTTAATCTCTCCTGTTCTCTACCCGATCACAGATATCCTCTTCTGTTTTTCTCACCCCTTCTGTCATTCACTGGTTTGGTCATTCCAACATTTCTATTCCTCTTCAGTTTGGATGAAAGGTCATCAACCTGAGACATTTGCGCTGGTTCGCTCTCTACAGCCACTGCTCAAACTGCTGAGTATTTTCAACGCTTTTTGTTGCTGTTATTTGATTATTGTTTCATATTCACCCTGGCCTAAAGTAGTCAGTGTAACATCAACAATTCCTGGGACAATAACATTCAGATTTTGAATAAAACATGAAAATAATTAACAATGAAATAATGTCTTAAATAAGAGCAGATACCTGTAAACATATGGTCCACGTTGGACAACAATGGGCTTCTCCCCCTGGAGAATTGCCTCAGGGTTCTCGATGTGAAAGAAATAGACAGAAATGTAGAATGGAACCGGGACATCCTGCCAGACCGTGTATGCAAACCCATTGCTGGGATTGATTTGGACATTCTGAATCCAGAAACAAAAAAACACAAGCTAACATCCCAATTACTAAATGCAAGCAGTCCATTCAGCCTTATTGACAATGAATAGGAAATAGAGGAGGAAAAGCATCATAAAGAGGGAAAAGGAGGAGAATGAACAGGAGATAGAGGGGGAAAGGAAGACAATGATGATGAGGAGGAGGAGTGAAGAATATGGACAGAAGATGAGGAAATGGAGGAAAAGGGAAGTCTTTAATCTCACCAGCTGCCCAGAACCAAGGACAGGAGGTGCTCCAGGGTGAAGTTACATGGACACATTCCTTCCTGTCCAACCTCGCCGTCCCACTGTCACGCTCCCTGGCCTCTCATTTTTTGACTGGAGCAATTAGTGAAAGATAGAATCAGAATACAGCTGTTAGGCCAGCAAGCAGAGATTTCAGCTAAAGAGGAGCATGCCTTTCCTTTTATCCCCAGGAATTATCCACCACCTAAATATAACTAAACACAATCATGATGTAAATAACAGACTGTTTTCACCGTCTTTAAAAACCAAAGCTTTCCAAATAAATTTGATCAAACTTCCATATTAGGAACACAGGAACACGAGGAAGTCATTCAGTCCATCGAGCCTGCCCCACTATTCAATTAGACCATGACTGATCTTCCACCTCAATGCCACTTGTTCGCATTATCTCCATATCTCTTGATGTCATTAATAGAAAACTATTAATTTCTGTCTTGAACATACTCAATGCATGAGCTTCTACATGCCTCCAGGGTAGGGAATGTCACAGTTTCAGCAGTCTCTGAGTGAAGACGTTTCTCCTTGTCTCAGTCCTAAATGGCTGACCTCTTATCGTGAGATTATATCCGTTAGTTCAAGACTCTCCAGCCAGGATAGAAATCCTGCCCACATCCACCTTGTCAAGCTGTTTACGAATTTGGTGAGTTTCAGTTAGATTACCTGTCATTAAAACTTCAGAGAACCCAGGCACAGTCTCCTCAATCTCTCCTCATCAGACATTATACTTATAAAAGGAGAATTCAACTTCTGTGACATTAATTAGAATAGTCATAGTGTAAATGGTTCAGATGGGAAAGATTTCTTGAAATGTATTCTGGAGAGCTTTTATATCCACATGTAGATGGTCCATCAAGGGACGTTTCAGGGCTGGGCCTAACTCTGGGGAATAAAGCCAGTCAGGTGGGGGCATTTTAGTGACAGCAATCACAGCATCAAATGGTTTAAGTCTGGAAAAAAGAAAAGGTGGTCAGCATTGAGGGTTTGAAGGCAGACAGGATCTGACCAAAGTAAACTGGGGTTGAGTAAACCAACAGTGGGGAAGCACAGGCCCAATTTTCCTTTAAGCTGACATGTAGAAGCAACAAGCCCAGAGAATCCTGGATGTCTTAAAATACTCAGCACTGTTTAAGAAATAAAAGAGAGGGTTTTAGCAGGTACAAAGGGAGCAAATCTACAAAGGCTTTAGATTAGACTACAGCCTTTTAGGGAGTAAGGGGGAAATTGGTACATACAACCAGAGGACATCAATCAGGTGTAAAACAGTTACCTCCCATCCGTTTTTACTCAGGAGAAGGATGTAGGTATAGAATTCTTGAAGCAGGACTGTGAGGTTCTTGAGCAGATTGACATCGGGAGTGAGGAGGTATCAGAAGTTTTGGCAGGTTTAAAGCGTACAAAACCCCAGGTCTGGGTGAGTTGTACCCCAAGCTACTGTGAGAGACACAGCAGGAAATTACAGCTGCTCTGACCCAAAATGTTAATTGCTGTCTGGCCACAGGGGAGGTGCCAGGGAGCTGGAGGACAGCTAATGCCATTCTACTTTTCAAGACGGTTGTGAGATAAACAAAGGAATTAAACACCAGAGAGTCTCACATTATGGTAGGGAAACCACAGGAAGAAATTCTGAAGGACAGACTTAATCTCTGCTTGGGGAAGCCAGATTTGATCAGGGATAGTCAGCATAGCTTTGTCAGAGGGAAATCTTACCAAATATGTTTGACTGAATTTTTTGAGGAGGTGACCAGGTGTGTGGGTGAGGGTAATGCAGAAGATGTAGTTTATAGGAATTTCAGCAAGGCCTTTCACAAGGTCCCACATGGGAGACTGCTAAAGAAGGTAAAAGCACATGGGATCTTGGCAAGTTGAATCCAACGTTGGCCTGGAGACACAGAGTGGTAGGCGCTGTTTATGTGCCTGGACCCTAGTGTGCAGTGTGATGCCACAGGGTCCCTTATTGTTTGTGAGATATATAAACAATGCGGATCAGAGTGTGGGGAGGGGGTGGAATGATAAGTAAGTTTGCGAATGACACGAAGATTGTGCGGGTGGTTGACAGTGAGGAGGAAGTTGTTAGGTTAGAGAAGGATATAAATGGATTGGTCAGATGGACAGCTCAGTGGCAGGTGGAATTTAACACTGATAAATGGGAGGTGATGCACTAAGACAAAGAGAGTTCAATGAATGATAGAACTCTAGGAAGCTCAGAGGATCAGAGAGATCTTAGAGTGCTTATCCATGGATCCCTGAAGGCAGCAGGGCAGGGTAATGGGGTGGTTAATAAGGCATTCGGGACACTTGACTTTATCAGTTGAGGCGTAGATTATATGAGCAGGGAGCTTATGTTGGAGCTGTACAGAACTTTGGTTAGGCCACAGGCAGAGTGCTATGTGCAGTTCTGTTCTCCAGACTATAGGAGAGATGTGATTGCATTGGAGGGGGTGCAGAGGAGATTCACCAGGATGTTGTCTGGGGTGGAGCATTTCAGCGATGGAGGGAGGTTGGATAAGCTTGGGTTGTTTCCTTTGGAGCGGAGAAGATAGAGGGGGACCTGATAGAGGTGTATAAGATTATGAGGGGCATGGACAGGGTGGATAGGAAGCAGCTGTCCCCTTTAGTTGAAGGGTCAATAACAAGGGGCATAAGTTTAAGGTGAAAGGCAGGAAAAGCTTTCTCACCCAGAGGGTGGTGGAATCGAGAATGGGCTAATGTTCCTGAGCTCACCCTGGAGAGAGCGTCCCTGGAGCTGGCCACTTGTTCCACAGGTTGACTTTAAGATACAACGGTGTCTATACATTTCCATTCAGATTTTAGCTGGACATATTTATAACATCACCTATTATGTAACATCTAAATAATGGGTTGTCAAAATGTGCAGCAATCAGTCGATTTCTGTGTCGTGCAGTGTGTGTGAAATGAGATTGCTGAGAGACAGGAATAAGGCATCTCACCAATCTGCCTCTGAGCGGAAACTTTCTGCATGTTGTCTGTCCTAAAATGGTATTTCATATCAAGAGAATGGTGCCACTGAAATCTTACTGCCGTGTGTCATCCAGGGCTCCCTGATTGGACCAGATTAACAGCTCCAATTAAAGAACGCATAATCTGTGAGGTCTAGCTGGTTGACTTCATTGTAGTCACTACAATGGGTGTCTGGAATTTGCTGCCCAAGTTGGTGGTGGAGGCAGAGACCCTTAACTCTTTTAAAAATACCTCAATCTGCACCTTAAGTGCTATAAAGCTGCATGGCTACGGGCCATGTGCAGGAAGATTGGTTAAAAAGAGCATCTGAATGTCTTTGGGTCATCATAGACAAGATGAGCTTAATGCCACCCTTCTGTGCTGTATCATTTCTATGGTTCTAATAGGAAGTAAATTTCTGCACCTTTTCTTCACATCTTTGCTGTAGGGAACATCAGCTGTCCTGACACAAACTGGCTTGACAATAGCACCGATCAAGTTAACTGAAGTCAATGCGATGTAGATGAATGTGACTGGTTTAACAGCCTGAGATTTGGTACAGTTTATGTTCAAAAGTTAGAATTTTCTCTGCTTCAGCTGATTCCAGGTACTTCCGAATAGAAACTTACAAAGACAACATTTCTGACCTCCAGAAAGCTGACTGAACAAGTATGGTGTCAGTTATTAGTCGTTTTTTTGAGCAGTTTGCAACAGGGTAGGTTCTTCTTGGTGGTGTCTCTTTGAAATATAAATTATAAAACCAAGCTCAACTTTTGTTGAAGGGTTTTAGGCTTTGCCACGCAATTAGTATCTGTACCCAAATTCTGTGGGACTAAATGCTGAAAAGTCCCTGGATTATGGTCCGTGCCAGAAATCTTAAAAAGATCTGTCTCTTGATTAAACTTTAAAAGTATAAAACATAGGTAATAAATTAGCCTGAAGCAGTGCTTTTTAGAGCCGTCAGACTGTGCTATTTTCTGGGTCTGTAGATTGTTAAGGTGCACAGATGGCTTTTAGTAGAGTGATGTGCTCTTCCTGTCAGATGTGGGAGAGTTTCCATGTTACTGATGATTATCTCTGCAGCAAGTGTGTTTTGTTTTAAATCCCATCAGATTCAGTTGGAGCAGCAGTTAGAGACAATGAGGAATTTACAGGAGCTAAGGGGGTGTGTGAGGGATGGCAGTTGCCGGGTGAGAGATAAACCGAAGATACTGTCAGGTGGATGGGTGACCTCCAGGAAAGGTAGGAGAGCGAGGCAGGTCATACAGAAGTCTCCTGTGACTATCCCCATCTCAAACAAGTATGCTGTTTTGGAAAATGTAGGGGGTGATCGACTCTCAGGGGAATGTAACACAAACAGCCAGGTTTCTGGTACTGAGACTGGCTGTAATGTAACGAGGGTTACACCAGGTCCCAAGCTATCGATTGTGATCGGGGACTCTCTGGTCAGAGGCACAGACAGATGCTTCCGTGGCTGACAGTGAGAAATCAGAATGGTGTGCTGCTTTCCTGGTGCCAGAATCAAGGATATCTTGGAGAGGGTGCAGAATATCCTCAACGGGGAGAGGGGCCAGCAGGAGGGTGTTGGACACATTGGAACGAATGACAAAGGAAGAGAAAAGGATGAGATTCTGAGGACAGAACATTTGAAGTTAGGCAGGAATTTAAAAGGAAGTCCTCGAGGGGAGTAATATCTGAATTACTCCCAGTGCCACAAGCTGGTGAGGGTAGGAATAGGAGGATAGAGCAGATGAATGTATGGCTGAGGAGCTGGTGCAGGGGAGAAGGAATCACATTTTTGGATCATTGGAATCTCCTGAATGTTCCTGTTAGGATGAAGGGCAAGGCTGGTAAGCATAGGGAACGTTGGATGACGAGAGAAATTGAAGTTTTAGTCAAGAATAAGAAGGAAACATATGTCGGGTATAGACAGCAAAGGTCAAGTGAATCCCTAGAAGAGTATAAAAGCAGTAGGAGTATACTTAAGGGGAAAATCAGGAAGGCAAAAAGGGGACATGAGATAGTTTTGGTAAATAAGGTTAAGGAGAATCCAAAGGGATTCTACAAATACATTAAGAAAAGTAACTCCGGAGAGAATAGGGCCCCTTAAAGATCAGCAAGGCTGCCTATGTGTGGAACTGCAGGAGATGGGGGAGACACAAAACAAGTATTCTGCATCTGTGTTTACTGTGGAAATGGATATGGAAGATAGAGAACATGGGGAAATAAATAGCGACATCTTGAAAAATGTCCATATTACAGAGGAGGTGGTGCTGGACAGCTTAAAATGCACAAAGGTGGATAAGTCCTCAGGACCTGGTCAGGTGTACCTATAAGAACATAGAACAGTACAGCACAGTACAGGCCCTTCAGCCCACGATGTTGTGCTGAACTTTTACCCTAAACCTAAGGTCTATCCAACCTCCACCCCTACCTTATACTATCATCAATATGCCTATCTAATAGCCGCCTAAATGCCCCTAATGAGGCCGACTCCACGCCCCTACCACTCTCTGAGTAAAGAACCTACCTCTGACATCTCCCCTATATCGACCTCCATTCAGTTTAAAACTATGCCCCCTCGTAACAGTTACCTCCACTCTAGGAAAACGTTTCTGGCTGTCCACTCTATCTATACCTCTGATCATTTTGTACACCTATAACTCTGTGGGAGGTGCCAGAAGACTGGAGGTTGGCTAATGTGATGCCACTATTTGAGAAAGTTGGTAAGCCAGGAAACTGTAGATTGGTGAGCCTGACATCCGTGGTGGGTAAGTTTCCGGAGAGAAAGCTGAGGGACAGGATTTACATGTATTTGGAAAGCCAAGGACTGATTGGGGATAGTCAACATTGGAAATCGTATCTCACTAACTTGGTGAATTTCTGCAGTGCATCTTGTAGATGGAACAAAAAACAGAAGTTGCTGGAAAACTCAGCAGGTCTGGCAGCAACTGTGAAGAAAAATCAGAGTTGACTTTTTGGGTATGGTGACCCTTCCCCAGTTCTAAGGAAGGGTCACTGGCCCCAAAACGTTAATTCTTATTTTTCTTCACAGTTGCTGCCAGGCCTGCTGAGCTTTTCCAGCAACTTCTGTTTTTGTTTCTGATTTCCAGCATCCGCAGTTCTTTCGGTTTTTTGTAGATAGTACACACTGCTGCTACTAAGCATCGGTGGTGGAGGGAGGGAATGTTTGTGGATATGGGGCCAATCAAGTGGGCAGCTTTGACCTGGATGGTGTTGAACACCTCGAGTGTTGTTGGGGCTGCACTCATCCAGGCAAATGGGGAGTATTCTATCACACTCCTGACTTGTGCCTTATGACGGTGGACAGGCTTTGGAGATCCAGGAGGTGAGTTACTCACCATAGTATTGACAGCTTCTGGCCTGCTCTTGTAGCCACTGTGTTTAGGTGGAGAGTCCAGTTGAGTTTCTGGTCAATGATAACCCCCAGGATGTTGATAGTGGAATTTTTTTTTTCTTTAATTCATTAACAGGATGAGGGTGACGCTGACCAGGCCGCATTTATTGCCCGTCCCTAATTGCCCAGAGGGCAGTAAAAGTCAACCACATTGCTGTGGGTCTGGAGTCACATGTAGGCCAGACCAGGTAAGGATGGCAGTTTCCTTCCCTAAAGGACATTAGTGACCCAGATGGGTTTTTCTGACAATCAACAGTGGATTCATGGCTATCATTCGATTTTTAATTCCAGATATTCACTGTACAATGTAATGGGACAGTGGTTAGATTCTCTCGTATTGGTAATGGTCATAACCTGGTATTTGTGTGGTGCGAATGTCACTTGCCACTTGTCAGCCCAAGCCTGGATATTGTTCAGCTCTTGCTGCATTTGGACATGGACTGCTTCAGTATCTGAGGAGTCACAATGGTGCTGAACATTGTGCATTCATCGGCAAATCCTGACCTTACGATGGAGGGAAGGTTACTGATGAAGTAGCTGAAGATGGTCCTTGAGGAACTTCTGCAGAGATGTCCTGGAGCTGGGATGACTGACCTGCAACAACCACAGCCATCTCCCTATGTGCCAGGTAAGAGTTTACCTTCGATACCCACTGATTCCAGTTTTGCCAGGGCTCCTTGATGTCACACTTGGTCAAATGCAGCCTTGATGTCAAGAGCCGTCACTCTCACCTCACCTCACTTGCTCTCTCACCACCATCCTCTGCTCAGTTCCAGTCTGAAGAATCTCCTAGTTTTCATCACCCGATCGGGTTTTATACTCATCACTGAACCTGACTCATTTAAATTGAGCTAAATTGCATTTGCCAAATGAATACTAAAGCTTTGGATTGTGTACAAACTTTGGTCTGAAGTAAAATTTATAACAATCACAACGTAAAAAGTCATTAAACATTTCATAAAATATTAACATTATATTAGTCTAGAAGGTTAATTTATGCAGGCATCAGATAAGAAAGCTATTAAAGAATCTGATAGTACTGAGGTTATTTTCTTTGATACAGTATGTTGACTCAGCCTCTTAAAAAGCGAAAGAACACTGTGCTTTGATTGGGAAAGAGTTGCAGGATCCAGGGACAAGCCACCATGTTGCTATCAAATGCAGCTAGCATTTCAGTTTTCAGTCTTCACTCCCTGTGACCTTAGCCAGGGAGGATGAAAAGTAACTCAACATGAAACATAGTGTAACATTAAAGAGGGAAAAGAGGGTTTAAAAATGATGGAGGAAGCACTGAGTAGGAAACCAGAAGGTCATCTGGGGTGAGAAGGAGAGCTCTAAAGTATGGTATAGGTTCAGTGCAGGTAGACAGTGTTGTCACTTGGACACTTGGGCCGGGGTACCGGAGGGACACTCAGTCTCTTGGACCAGGATAGAGTGCGGACAGTCCAGCTCGTGTGCAGTAGATGATGAAACCTTTACGGAAATATGGTGTCAGGGAGAACGCACTGACCTGCCCCATAAAAAACAACAACATTAGAACCAAATCTCCCTGAATACAACATTTTTGGGAAAGATAGGAAAGGAATAAAAAGGGCTGGGTGTAGTATTAATAAGAACATTTTGGTGCTGAAGAGAGAGAGAATATCCTCAAAGGGCTAAGGACTGAGTCCGTCTTGATTGAGCTCAAAACCAATGAGGCACTTTGAGAGGATTGTATCTATTCTAGGCCACCAATCAATGAGAAAAATACAGAGGAACGAATTTGCAGAAATTGAGAGTTACAAACACAGTACAGTAAGTATAAAGAGGAAACTTTAAATATCCTTTTTTATTCTTAAATGAGATGGGAGCATCACTGGGAAGGCCAGTTATTTTTTGTTGTCCATCTCTAATGGTCTTTGAATTGATTGGCTCGAGGCCATTAAGAGGGGAGTTAAGGTTAACCATATTGCTGTGGGTAGGAGTCCTGTATAGGACAGACAAGGAAGGACGGCAGATTTCTTTCCCTAAAGAACATGAGTGAACCAGATGGGGATTAGTGTTAAATGGGACAGGAGCAGTGTAAGGAACATGGAGAGGGTGCAGTTCCAAACTTCATTCAGCACAATTTTCTATCGGTATATTTCCATTTCCCTTTCCCTGCTTCAGTGTTTACTTATAAACCCGTCACATCGATAACAGTTGATGACCTGAAACATTAATTTTGATTGTGACTGACTGGATGATCCCAGATTCACTAAGTATTAAGGCTAGGGTTAGATTTAGGATTAGGGTCAAGGTTGGGGTTAGGGTCAAAATTGGCATTAGGGTTAGGATTGCGTTAAGGTGAGGATTATTGTTCAGGTTAGGGTTTATTTGCAGAATTTTCTGTTTTTATTTCTTGTAAATGCTGCCCTTCTGGGAACTGGATTTGAAGTCTCTTTGGTGAGTTTTCAACCTGTTGGCCAATCCTCCCTGCTGTCTGAGCTAGGATTCACTGCTTTCATCCTACACGTCCCTCAATCTCACTGGGCACTTTCAGGCTGCTTCACGGAATGGTGGCATTAAATCTGGCAAAAACAGGGACGATGAGTGGCAGGGAGTCTCCCAGGAGAGAAAAGGTTGGTTTGGAGGTTGGAGGGTGCAGGGGAGGAGACAGTTTGGGGTTGTGTGTGGGTTTAGAGGGTAGCCTGACTTTGGGACAAGGGTGGGATCCAGAAGGAGCAGTGCATTTGGGGGAGAATATGTGGTCTAGAGAGAGTGTTGTGTTTGGGTGGGGTTGGGGTCTTGAGGTAGAACTGGGCTCAGGGACAGTGTGGGCTCAGAGGACAGTTGGACTTGTGGTCAGGGGGATTTCAGAGAGTTTGTCGAACACAGGTTTTAGGGCATGCAGGCATCAGTGAAGGATCCAGATTTTTCTAAAACTCACCTGAGCCACGAGTTAATGATACTGCGATTGATCTGAGATAATACAATGCACAGCGTGACTCCTGTTCCAAATGGACATGGGTTCTACCCATTTTACAGGTGTTTCATAACTGAATAGTGTGCGTCAGCTGAACTAAAACGAAGCCATTGATTTTTAGTTTAAAACTAGAGAGCAGCTTGGAAATTAGGCAGTTGTGGATTCACATAGTCTTTGAGAGTTTTGATTAGCATTTCCTTGTTTAAAGTTGCTTTTATATTTTGATGTCATGATGGAGAGAGCTGAGTGTCCTAGAGAAAGGTGAGACTCTGTAACACCAATTTCAGATTCGAGGCATTTGACAGACTGAATAAAATAAGTTCTACATTGCAAATAAGGTCATTGCAGGGAATAGAGATAAAAATAATGAAATTATAGGCTATTTATCTGAATGCATAAAGCATCTGCAATACGACAGATGAACTAGCGGCACAATTAGACATCAATAATTTAGATTTACATGGACATGGTCACAAGTGTAGAGACCAATATTCCAGAGTGCACAATATTTTGGAAAGACACAAGAGGACAGGTCATCCTGAGAATAAAGAACAACACCAAGGAATTTGGTGGAAAAGGAACAAGACTATGAGATAGAGTCAATAACAAGAGCTAGAAAACACTAGTGGCGGTATCTTATAGACCATCAAACAGTCATTCCACAGTTGGACATAATGTTAAATGAGAAACTATTAGAGTCACGGCAGAATTGAGATTTAACACATGGAAAGAGGTCCTCAGGTCAGCCTGTCTATGCACCTATCTACTCCAGTCCCATTTTTCAGCACTTAGCCCGTGCCCTTGTGTGCTATGGCATTTCAAGTGATCGTCTAAATACTTAAACATTCTGTTGGACCTGCCCCAATCATCCTTTTAGGCACTAAGTTCCAGATCCCCACCACATTCTGGGTGAAAAATTTTACACCTTAAAGCCCCTCTGAATCTCTGGCTCCTTGCCTTGAAACTGTGCCCCCTGGATGTTGATCCCTCTGCTAACGGGTAAGGTTTCTCTCTATCTAACGTGTCTATACCTCTCAGAACTTGATCACCTCAGTTAGAGCACCATTAGCCTTCCCTGCTGTAAGGAAAACAATCCCAGTCTATGTCATCTCAACTTCAGAGCTGAATTGCTCCAGGTCAGGCAATATCCTGGCGATTCTGCTCTGCACCCCCTCAGTGCAATCACTTCCTTCCTATAGTGCAGTCTGGCCAGCTCGTCGATATATTCCTGATGTCTAAGGCTTTCCTCCTTGCTATCTATCTGCCATATCATCAATATTCATGTCATCTGTGAGCTTAGTGATCAACCCTTCTACATTCATGTGTAGATCATTAATGCACACAACAGACAGCACTGAAGCTTGTAGTATACCATCGGAGACAGGGGACTCCAGTCACAAAAACATTCTTTCACCATCACTCTGTTTCCTGCCACTAAGCTAATTTTGGATCCAATTTGCCAAAACCAGACTGTAACTCTCTCACCCGGACCCTGACCCTCTCACCCGGACAGTACTTGGACTGCAACCCTCTCACTTGGACTGTAACCTTCTCACCGGACTGTCATACTCCCACCCGGACGGTCACACTCCCTCCCGGAATGCAACACTCCCACCCGGACGGTCACACTCCCTCCCGGAATGCAACACTCCCACCCAAACTGTCATACTCCCGCCGGACTGCATCCCTGCCACCCAGACTCTCATACTGCCACCCAGACTCTCATACTCCCACCCGGACTGTCATACTCCCACCCGGACTGTCATACTCCCACCCGGACCGTACTCGGACTGTGACCCTCTCACCTGGACTGGAACCCTATCCCCCTGACTGTACCCGGACTGTGACCCTCTCACCCGGGCCATACCTGGACTGTGACCCTCTCACTCGGACTGTGACCCTCTCGGACCACGCCCAGACTGTGACCCTCTCACTCAGACTGTGATCCTCTCACTCGGACCGTTCCCAGACTGTGACCCTCTCACTCGGACTGTGACCCTCTCACTCGGACCGTACCCGGACTGTGACCCTCTCACTCGGTTCATACCCGGACTGTGACCTTCTCACCCGTACCGTACCCGGACTGTGACCCTCTCACTCGGACCGTACCCAGACTGTGACCCTCTCACCCGGACTGTGACCCTCTCACTCGGAACGTACCCGGAACGTGACCCTCTCACTCGGTTCGTACCCGGACTGTGACCCTCTCAACCGAACTGTGACCCTCTCACCCGGACTGTGACTCTCTCACTCGGACCGTACCTGGACTGTGACCCTCTCACCCGGACCGTACCTGGACTGTGACCCTCTCACCCGGACCGTGACCCTCTCACACGGAACGTACCTGGACTGTGACCCTCTCACTCGGACTGTGCCCGGACTGTGACCCACTCACTCAGACTGTGACCCTCTCACTCGGACTGTGACCGTCTCACCCGGACCGTACCCGGACTGTGACCCTCTCACTCGGACCGTTCCCAGACTGTGACCCTCTCACTCGGACTGTGACCCTCTCACTCGGACCGTACCCGGACTGTGACCCTCTCACTCGGTTCATACCCAGACTGTGACCTTCTCACCCGTACCGTACCCGGACTGTGACCCTCTCACTCGGACCATAACCAGACTGTGACCCTCTCACTCAGACCGTACCTGGACTGTGACCCTCTCACCCGGACTGTGACTCTGTCACTCGGACCGTACCTGGACTGTAACCCTCTCACCCGGACCGTACTCGGACTGTGACCCTCTCACCCGGACCGCGACCCTCTCACTCGGACCGAAACCCGGACCGTGACCCTCTCACTCGGACCGAAACCCGGGCCGTGACCCTCTCACTCGGACCGTACCCAGGCCGTGACCCTCTCACCCGGACCGTACCTGGACTGTGACCCTCTCACTCGGACCGTACCCGGACTGTGACCCTCTCACCCGGACTGCGACCCTCTCACCCGCACCGTACCCGTACTGTGACCCCCTCACCCGGACTGTATCCATACTGTGATCCCCTCACTCGGATTGTACCCAGACTGTGACCCTCTCACCCGGACTGTGACCCTCTCACCTGGACCGTACCCTGACTGTGACCCTCTCACTCCACCTGTTTCGGTGCCTCTTGGACAGATGAAGCTGCAGGAAACGTGAACATTTTGGATCAAATGGTGACAGTCAATCGCTTGTGTGTGTTTGTAGGTGACATGACCACAATAACGGATCAGAACCACCCCCCACCCTAACAATAATGAGAGCTGCTCCGCGCTGACACTCACAAATTAGCTGCTACTCTCCGAATGATTAACAACCTTTTCATTTCGAGCCGATGACTGTGCCGCTATCTGCAGTTTTACCTTAGTGACCTGATCCCGGATAATGACCGGCCCGGTAAAAAACAGGAACAAGCCGAGGGTAATGAGCAGGAGGCCGGAGCCCAGCAGCAGCAGCACTGACCCCAGACCGCGGAACCGCATCGCTGGCTCCGGGAGTGTGGCAGGTCTGAGCGGGGTCAAGGCTCAGAGGGAGGACCGCCACTTACAGAGTGGGTGGAGGCTGAAATACATTACATTAATCCTCTGGGGTGCCACACCCTGCCTAATCGATCATCAGATTAACGTTAAACAGTAATTGAGGTTTAGGAGAAATTCAAAACACAGAAATCAAAAGTGAACCACTTACATGCAAAACAGTACAAGGGCTGTAATTCTGCCAATTACCAGCCGGATCCTCAACACCCTACTACCCTAGAACTTTGACTGGTTCATCAAACTCTGAGGGAACAGCCGGTTCGCTTCCCTGCAGAGTATTAAGTTTATGAATCAGACAAAGATTTTCAACAGCAGTTAATGATGGTTGTCATGGCCATCATGACTGAGACTAGCCTTCAGATCCAAATTTTATTAATTGAACTACAACTACAACTCCACCAGCTGCTGTGATGGGATTTGATCTCACGTTCCCAAAACACTGAGGAAGGGTAACCAGACCCGAAATGTTAACTCTGATTTTTTCTTCACAGATGCTGCCAGACCTGCTGAGCTTTTCCAGCAACTTTATTCTTGTTCCCAAAACACTGGTCGAACTCCCTGGATTATTAATCCAATGGCATTACCACTACACCACCATCTCTTCAATGATAAGATTATCATTTTCTTTAACAACAGCATCTTCTGTTTCCTTGCCTTCTCCATTTAATTTATCACATCTTCTCCCCAATTCACTGCTCACCTGCACTCAGTCCCAGAGGTACAGCTTTGTCTTTCCCCAGCATTGATGTCATTGACCTCTCACTCCATCCCCTTTCCTCCCCCCAACCCCAGATCTGTCACTCCTTTCCTCTCAATTCCCTCCTGTACCAAACATCTCCCTCACTTCTTCCCCAAGCACTGTGTCCTTATCTTTTCCCTTGTTTCCTCCCAGTTGTCAACTCTCCCAAATGCAGAACTAATATGGTTATTAAGGGAATGGTGGATGAAATTACTAAATATTTTGCTTTTGTCTTCACAACAGAATGTTCAAAAAATTCTGGTAATAGCGATCAATCAGGAGGTGAAAAGGAGAGAGAAACTTGGTGAAATTACCATCACCAGGGATGTGACACTGAGCAAAATGATGGAGCTGGGGACTGACTTCAAAATAAAGTAGGAGAAGCATTGGTATTCATTTTCCAAAATTTTCAAGATGTTTTGATTTGATTTGTTTGATTCATTGTCACGTATTCCAGAGTATAGTGAAAAGCTTTGTTTATGAGCATTACAGGCAGATCATAGTAAGCAAGGGCATACAGACCATACGGTGAAAAAAATCTTAGAGGCATACAGGTTACATCACACAGGGCATGTGCTAGGCAAGATCAACATTATTTGACGTTAGAGAGTCTATTCATCAATCTAATAACAGCCAGGAAGAGATTGTTCCTGAACCTGCTGCTGCGTCTGTTCAAGTTTCTGTATCTTCCGCCTGATGGAAGAGAATATAGGAGAGCCTTACTAGGTGGGATGGCAGCCTATGGTAATGAAAAGTGTAAATGGAGACAGTGGTTGGAAGGTTCGCTTTTGTGATGGTCTGGGCTGAGCACACAACCTTCTGTAGATTCTCAGGGTCCTGGGCAGAGCAGTTACCATAGCAGGCCATTATGCAACTGGACAGTATGCTTTCAATTGTGCAGCTGTAGAAGTTGATGAGGGTCCTTCTGGACATGCGAAATTTCCTAAGCCGCCTGAGGAAGAGGCGTTGTTGTGCCTGGGAAACTTCAATGAGACTGGAAAGTAGCACACTGTTCAATAGGCAAAGGAAACAGAAAATAAGAGACTATCAGCCAAGTGGCTTGACATCAGACGTGGGAAGAAAGGATCATTACAGAGGTTAAAGCTGGGCACTTAGAAAAAACTCAAGACAGTCAGGCTCAGTCAGCCGGTTGTGTGAAAGGGAAGTCAAGTTTAACTAATTTACTGGACTTATGTGAAAGAGAAACAAGTGGATAGAGGGGAGCCAGACATATTGCAGTTGACTTTCCAGAAGAGATTTCATGAGGTGCCATATAACAAGTTATTGTAGAGAATAAAACTAGTGTAGGGGTCATGTTGCCATGGATTGAAGATTGGCTGGCAGAAAATAGGGTGTGTGCATAGATGGGTCCTTGTCTGATTGGCAGGATACAAGTGAAATCCTGCAGGGGTCTGTAATGGGACTGCAACTTTATACTGTTTACATCAATGACTTAGACAAGGGAGCAAAGGCATGCTGGCTAAATTTAGAGATGACAAAGAAAAATCCAAAACTGAAAGGGATTGAAGGAGGGTACATGCTCATCTCCTTTATTGGTACATCTGGAGCATGATCATGTGTCAGAACCAGTGACAGCCTGGGGACAGGATCAAACAGACTAGCATTCTCTGTCATCTCACAGAAACCTACTGAGATCAGGGACAATGACGACGTGCAGGAAGAGGCATTTTCCCTGAATCTGTACTCACCTGCTCCATGGCTAGTCAAGCTTAGTGGGTGGAGGCCGGGGGCTCTACAGAAGTGAAGAAGGGTCTCGACCCAAAACGTCAGCTTTCCCGATCCTCTGATGCTGCTCGGCCTGCTGTGTTCATGCAGCTCTATACCTTGTCATATCAGATTCTCCAGCATCGGCAGTTAATATATCTTTGATACAGAGATGTTGACGAGGGAACAGCGTGGGGTGTTGAAATGGCAGGTAGCTGGAAGCTCATGGTCTTTCTGCATAGAGAAGGTGTTCTGTGAAGTGGTTACCCAGTCTATGCTTCGTTTCCCCAGTGAAGAGGGGACCACATTGTGAGCAGTAAATACAGTACACCGGTTGAGTGAAGTACAGAATAAGCATTTCTTTACCTGGAAGGTGTGTTTGGGCACTTGGATACCGAGGAAAGAAGAAGTAAACAGGCAGGTGTTACATCTGCTGCAGTTGCAGCAGAAGGTGAGGGGCGGGGTGTTGGGTGTGGAGGAGGAAGGGACCAGGGCGTCCCAGAAAGAACAGTCCCTATGGAAGGCTGACAGGGAAGGGGATGGGAATGTGTGCCTGATGATGGCATCCTGCTGGAGGGTGTGGAAATTGCGGTTAAATGATCCTCTGGATGTGGATGCTGGTGGGATAGTATGTGGGACCATATGCCGCATACGTTCTGTCTGCAAAAAAGACAATGAGCTTCCAGTTGCCTGCCACTTCAATAGATTACCCTGTTCCCTGGCCAACATCTGTCTCAGGCTTACTGCAGTGTTCCAGCAAAGCTCAGTGCAAGCTGGGTGTACAGCACTTCAATTACTGCTTGGGAACTCAACAGCCTTCTGGACCCAATATAGAGTTCAACAATTTTAGGACTTGAGCACTTCCTCCCACATCTTTACCCAAACCCCCACACACCAGGCCTTGTAATAAGACAGTCTGCTATTATATGCAACTGATTGTTAGCCACTCAGTGCCCCCATTGGAGGCTATTCATTTCCCAGGCTGATTGTTAGCCACTCTTTTCTCTGTCCAAATGTTCTTCTCTCTCTTTGGGCTCTCTATCCACCTATCGTTTACTCCTTACCCCCTCTCCCCATCCTATCTTTTGCATAAAAAACTAACCTTTTCCTTGCTGCCATCAGTTCGGAGAAAGGGTCACTGGACCTGAAATGTGAAACTCTGATTTCTCTACATAGATACTGCCAGATCTGCTGAGCTTTTCCAACATTTCCCGTTTTTGTTACTAAAATGGCACCATCAGACCCGAAATATAATAATCAGGGCAAGCATCTATACCCTGTCCCCGACTGGGATAAAGGACATGAATTGATTTTCTGTCATCAGGGATTTAATGACTTATTCTAGTCCTGTTTTTGGGAGCTTGCTGTGTACTTGAGTATTTTAGCAAACTGTTTTGACAAAGAGAAAAACATTGATCAAAAAAAGCAATGAACAAAAATAAACCAAGTCAAGATATCACTGAATAAAACTGCATTTAATCAATAGCAGTTCACATTCATTACTATAGCAGTTTTAAACATTGGAATAAACACGAGGTCCACAAAACACACAATTTAAAAAGTTTTACAACTGTCTGTCAGTGCATAGCACATCATTGAATGGGTTGTATCTCAGACTAAGACAGTGTATAATTGGGGGTCAATATTCAGGGACAAACAGAGTCTGTCAGGAAGATGGTTCCTGCTAGCACCAAGATAAGGCATAACTTGGAATTGTTCCTGCACAATCTGCATTTAAATGAGATCTGTAAGGCTTTTGCTGTCAAGCAAATCTTCAAAATTCACTCATTCCACCACCGACGCTCAGTAGCGGCAGTGTGTACTATCTACAAGATGCACTGCAGAAATTCACCAAAGATCCTCAGACAGCACCTTCCAAACCCATGACCACTTCCATCTAGAAGGACAAGGGCAGCAGATACATGGGAACCTCACCACCTTCAAGTTTCTTTCCAAGATATTCCCTATCCTGACTTGGAAGTATATTGCCATTCCGTCACTGGGTCAAAATCCTGAATTTCCTTTCCTAACGGACATTGTGGGAACACTTCTTGAATTGCTGCAGTCAATTCGCTGTAAGGCAGCTCACACCCACCAAGGGCAATTAGGATTAGAATAAATGCAGTTCCATCCAAAGGCTCCAACCTTTCATCAGTAAAATCAAAAAATGTCATTACTGAGATTCAATGAGGTTGTTCAACTTGGCTGACGAGAAGCCAGCTACTGATCAATCCAGGATGAAGTAGGAGATAACACCAATACAAAGGCTGCTTCGAACTGGTTAAAAGGTTAGCAGCTGCACCACAACAGTTTGCGAAATAGGAGGGAAATGTCTTAAAAGTACGAATGTACTGTAGCTCTGAACAGCTTCAGTAGTTCATAAGACCTTGGAGATAGGAACAAGAGTAGGCCATTCGGCCCCTGGAGCCTCTTCCACCATTCAATAGGATCATGGCTGATCTGACATCCCTGCCCTTTCGCCATAACCTTTGATTTCCTGACTGATTAAGAATCCATCACAGCCTTAAATATACACAAGGACTCTGCTCCCAAAGCTCTGTGGAAAGTCAGTTTAAATGTTTTGTTGCACAGTTGGGCAGAGTATTGGAAGGCAGGACATTAGGATTTAATGTTTGTGAAATGATAGAGGGGGTGAAGAGTGGTGTGGCACTATCATTTAAAAGAAATGTCAGCAGGCAACAGCAGATGCACAGAGTTCTTGAAATTAAAACACTGTGTCAAAAGGCTATACTGTGAGGAGGCAAAGCATTTTTACCAAGACAACAGGTTTTTGAATTTAGCCAATGAATTTAAACCAGACCCTTTGATACCAAAAAAAAAATTCAATTTAAATCTGGTGGTTTTGCCTACCACCTTGGACCAATCCTATTGAAAGAAATTGATAGGTCATCAAGGGTATAAAAGAAGAGGCCATTTGAAAATTGGTGTGAGAGAATCAACTGTTATCTGCCAAGAGAACAGCTCTCAGCTATAAAAGAAAGAAAGCCTCACCGGCTGTCACAGAATTCTCTAAGCTCTCAGAAAACCAGGTGCAGCGGCATTCTTAGCTAATAATCCTTACAGAGGATGGCATTCCTGACTGGAGGACAGTGGAGAAAGCAAAGAACATTCCGGAAGACTTACCCTGGCTATAATTTTGAGAGACTAATTTTTTTATATTAAAAAAAAGGTATGATATGTTGGATAGTATGTTGCCTCCCAGGTGCCAGGGTCAGAGATGTCTTGGATTGAGTCTACAGGATTCTTAGGGGGGAGGGAGAGCAGCCAGAAGTCGTGGCACACATTGGTACCAATGACATAACTAGCAAAGAGGTGAGGACCTGAAAAGTGATTATAGGGATTTAGGTTGGAAGCTAAAAGCCAGGACAAACAGAGTAGTAATGTCAGGAGCTGGTGTAGGAGGAAGGGCTTCAGGTTTATGGATCATTGGGATACCTTCTGGGGAAGGTGAGACCTGTACAGGAAGGACGGGTTGCACATGAACTGGAGGGGCACCAATATCCTGGGCGGGAGGTTTGCTAGAGCTCTTCAGGAGAGTTTAAACCAGTTTGGCAGGGGGATGGGAACTGGAGCGACAGATCAGAGGATGGGGTAGCCAGTGTACAGACAGATACAGCAAGCAGAGAGTCTATGAGGAAGGATGAGCAGTGAATCGGGCAAAGTGGCAGTCAGTGCGACGGGTTGAGGTGTGTCTACTTCAATGCAAGAAGTGTCAGGAATAAGGGTGACCAACTTAGAGCATGGATCAGTACTTGGAACTATGATGTTGTGGCCATTATGGAGACTTGGATAACACGGGGACAGGAATGGTTGCTGGATGTTCCAGGGTGTAGATGTTTCAAAAGAAATAGGGAGGGAGGTAAAAGAGGTGGGGGAGTGGCATTACTAATCATGGATGGTATCACAGCTGCAGAAATGGAGGTTGTGGAGGAGGGTTTGTCCACTGAGTCAGTCTGGGTGGAAGTGAGAAACAGGAAAGGAGCAGTCACTTTGTTGGGAGTTTTCTATAGACCCCCACCCCCCCATAGCAACAGAGACACTGAGGAACAGATTGGGAGACAGATTTTGGAAATGTGCAGAAGTAATAGGGTTGTCGTCATGGGCGACTTCAACTTCCCTAATATAGACTGGAACATGCTAAGTGCAAATAGTTTGGATGGAGCAGATTTTGTCAGGTGTGTCCAGGAAGGATTTCTGACTCAATATGTAGGTAGGCAGACTAGAGGGGAGGCCATATTGGATTTGGTGCTTGGCAATGAACCAGCCTCAGATCTCTTGGTGGGAGTGCATTTCAGTGATAGTGATCACAACCCCGTGACCTTTACTATAGTCATGGAGAGGAACAGGAACAGACGGTATGCGAAAGTATTTAATTGGGGACGGGGAATTACAATGCTATTAGGCAGGAATTGCAGAGCATAAACTGGGAACAGATGTTCTCAGGGAAATGCACAGCAGAAATGTGGAGGTTGTTCAGGGAGCACTTGCTGTGAGTGCTGGATACATTTGTCCCACTGAGGCAAGGAAGGGATGGTAAGGTGGAGGAACCTTGGATGACAAGACATGTGGAACATCTAGTCAAGAGGAAGAAGGAAGCTTACTTAAGGTTGAGGAAGCAAGGATCAGACAGGGCTCTAGTGGTCTACAAGGTAGCCAGGAAAGAACTGAAGAATGGTCTCAGGAGAGTGAGAAGTGGGTATGAACAAATCTTGGAGGGTAGGATCAAGGAAAACCTCAAGGTGTTCTATACAAATTTGAGGAACAAGAGGATGGCCAGAGTGAGGGTAGGGCCAATCAGGGACACTGGACAGAAATTGTGCATGGAGTCAGAGGAGATAGGGGAGGTCAAAGAACAAAGAACAAAGAAAATTACAGCACAGGAACAGGCTCTTCGGCCATCCAAGCCTGCGCCGATCCAGATCTTCTATCTAAACCTGTGACCCATTTTCCAAGGATCTGTATCCCTCTGCTCCCTGCCCATTCATGTATCCGTCTAGATACATCTAAAATGATGCTATCGTGCCCACCTCTACCAACACCTTCCAGCGACCCACCCAATCTCGGTGTAAAGAACTTTCCATGCATATCTCCTTTAAACTTTTCCCCCCTCACCTTGAAATCATGACCCCGAGTAATTGAGTCCCCCACTCTGGGGAAAAAGCTTCTTGCTATCCACCCTGTCTATAACGTCTCATGATTTTGTAGACCTCAATCAGGTCCCCCCTCAACCTCTGTCTTTCTAATGTAAATAATCCTAATCTACTCAACCTCTCTTCATAGCTAGCGCCCTCCATACCAGGCAACATTCTGGTGAACCTCCTCTGCACCCTCTCCAAAGCATCCACATCCTTTTGGTAATGATGAATACTAAGCAAAGTATTCAGTGAGAGGGACCTTGACATTTGTGAGGACAGCATGAAACAGGCAGATATGTTCGAACAGGTTGATGTTAGGAAGGAGGCTGTGCTAGAAATTTTGAAAAGCATGAGAATAGAGAAGTCCCCTGGCCCAGATGGGATATGCACAAGGTTTCTATGGGAAGCGAGGGAAGAGATTGCTGCCCCTTTGGTAATGTTCTTTGTGTCCTCACTGTCCACTGGAGTAGTACCAGATGATTGGAGGGTGGCAAATGTTATTCCCTTGTTCAAGAAAGGGAATAGGGATATTCCTGGGAATTACAGACCAGTCAGTCTTACTTCTGTGGTGGGCACATTATTGGAGAGGATTCTGGGCGGTAGCATTTAGGATTATTTGGAAAAGCACAGTATGATTAGAAATAGTCAGCATGGCTTTGAGGGGGGCAGGTCATCCCTCACGAGCCTCACTGAATTCTTTAAGGATGTGATAAAACACATTGATGAAGGCAGAGCAGTGGATGTGGTGTATATGGATTTTAGCAAGGCATTTGATAAGGTTTCCCATGGTAGGCTCATTCTGAAAGTAAGGAGGCATGGGATTCAGGGAAATTTGGCTGTCTGAATACAAAACTGGCTGTCCAATAGAAGACAGAGGGTGGTAGTAGATGGAAAGTATTCAGCCTGGAGCTCGGTGACCAGCAGTGTGCCGTAGGGATCTGTTCTGGGACCTCTGCTTTTTGTGATCTGTATAAATGACTTGGATGAGGAAGTGGAAGGGTGGGTTTGTAAGTTTGTCGATAACACGAAGTTTGGTGAAGTTGTGGATAGTGTGGAGGGCTGTTGTAGGTTGCAACAGGACATTGACAGGATGCAGAGCTGGGCAAAGAAGTGGCAGATGGAATTCAACCCAGAAAAGTGTGAAGTCATTCATTTTGGAAGGTTGAATTTGAATGCAGAATACAGGGTTAATGACAGGATTCTTGGCAGTGTGGAGGAACACAGGGATCTTGGGATCCACGTCCATAGATCCCTCGAAGTTGCTACACAAGTTGACAGGGTTGTAAAGAAGGCATATGGTGTGTTGGCTTTCATTGGCAGGGGAATTGAGTTTCAGAGCAGTGAGGTTATGCTGCAGCTCTATAAAACTCTGGTTAGACCACACTTGGAATATTGCGTTCAATTCTGGTCACCTCATTATAGGAAAGATGTGGAAGCTTTAGAGAGGGTGCAGAGGAGATTTACCAGGATGCTGCCTGGGCTAGAGGGCAGGTCTTATGAGGAAAGGTTGAGGGAGCTTGGATTTTTCTCATTGGAGCGAAGAAGGATGACAGGTGACTTGATAGAGGTGTACAAGATGATGAGAGGCATAGATAGAGTGGATAACCAGAGACTTTTTCCCAGAGTAGAAATGACTATTACGAATGGGCATAATTGTAAGGTGATTGGAGGAAGGTATAGGGGAGATGTCAGAGGTAGGTTCCTCACACAGAGAGTGGTGGGCGTCTGGAATGCACTGCCGGCGGTGGTAGTGGAGTCAGATACTTTAGAGACTTTTAAGCGACTCTTGGATAGGCACATGGAGGATAGTAAAATGTAGGGTATGCAGGATAGGTTGACCTTAGTAGGATAATAGGTCAGCACAACATGGTGGCTCGAAGGGTCTGTACTGTTCTATGTTCTAAATTTGGTTTATATAAGTGGGACTTGTATTTATTGGAACAGCTTACAATTGGAATTGAGAGAAGTTGCAGGGGAATTGAGGGTAGTTGATTAATCGAGTGAGTGAAAAGGTTTCCTTTAACCACTACTTTATAACAGATGATTGGAGGTGAGAGATAGGTTCGCCCACTTTTCACACTTGTTATAACAGGTTGAGGCGAGGTGAGCTGCTCTCCGTGTTTCGGTTTTAGGTATTTGTTGGTTGGGGGGAGGGGTGGGGGTTTGACATCTGGTTCAAAACAGTTCATTTCCATAAGATCACTGCATCTACTGCCAAAGAGAGGGCAAGAAAAGATAGACAAGGGGCTGGGTTTGATAAGTCCAATATCAGAGACGGTCACTGTCTTCAAACTGCACAAAGAATTTTCAATAAAAAAGGAAGTGATAATAAAGATAATAAAGAACAACATTCTGGTTGGAAGACTGACAATTGTTACGTTAGTAATTATGTTATGAGTGAGCTCATATGAAGAAGGTAAATAATCACTACTATTTGTGTATACATCTAGTTTAAATTAATGCAATAGCAATGCCATTTCAAATGCCTAGATTACTACATTTTACTCAGCATAAGTATCATTGGCTTCAGAAGTAAATACAGGATGTGTAACTGAGGAAGTAGTTGTGACATTTCTCAGGTAATCCGCATCCACCTACTCCCTTGTCTTGGCTAAACTCCATTTACAAACTGAAGAGGAGATGGCAATGATTGAACACTGACTGCACTTCTGCCTCTTCAGAGTCAGACCAAACCAAACTCATGTTATAACCAAACCAATCGACAAGGCCAGCTCCACCTGATTACACACTCATTGTCCAGGTGTTTGCTAAGTCCTGCTAAAGTAAGATGGGAAGTACTACACTATACACAGGAACAAAAACAGAAGTTGCTGGAAAAGCTCAGCAGGTCTGGCAGCATCTGTGAAGAAGAAAACAGAGTTAACGTTTTGGGTCCGGTGACCCTTCCTCAGAACTGATGGTGGCTGGGAAAACGTCAGTTTATATACAGAAAATAGGGAGGTGGGTGGGGTAGGCAGTAAACAATAGGATAGAGCCCAAAGAGAGAGAAAGACAGTTGGACAGACAAAGGAGTTGCTAACAATCAGGCTGGGAGGGTGAGTAGTTGTTAATGGGGACTGTTCGTGACTAACAACAGGGGGTGTGTAATCGCAGGCTATGTGGTAACAAGGCCTGGTGTGTGGGATACGGGGCTGGGACATGGGAGAGTTTAGGCCCTAAAACTATTGAACTCAATATTGAGTCTGGAGGGCTGCAGGGTCCCCAAGCGGAAAATGAGGTGCTGTTCGTCCAGCTTGCATTGGGCTTCACCGGAACACTGTAGCAAGCCAGAGACAGAGATGTTGGCCAGAGAGCAGGGTAGTGCACACTCTCAACATTTCTCTCCAACAGCATTGCAATATGCTGGCTCAGGGCTGCAACATTCTTCAGTTCCACTTCATCCTTTGGCTCATTCGTCATGCTAACAAGAAACTTTTTTTTGCCTTTCAGGCATCAAGGCCCACAAGATGCAACAACTCAAAAATACCCATGGCCCTCTAGAACCTACCTCTCCTCCCCTTCCCTCTGACTCTATCCCCCACCCCAAACACCCCCACCTCTCATCAGGTATTCATCATTCCTCCTAACCTTCCGCTCTCTGATGCTGAATGCTCTGTACTCAGCAAAGGCCTCAGCTTTATCCCTCTGCATTCCCACCTTAACAAATTTCGGGCACGACATGACACCAAACTCATCTTCCGCCATCTTCACCTCCGTGCTCATTTCTCTGGACAAGAGTCCACTCCCAGTCCCACAGACTCCTTTGCCCAACTCTAAGACTCTCCCTCCACCTGGACCCCTCCCTCCGGCCTTTTACTTGCACTCGATCTTTTCATTGAGAACTGTTGACGTGACATTAGTCGCCTCAATTTCTCTGCCCCCTCAACAAATCCAACCTATCTTCCTCCGAACTGACTGCACTCCGTGCACTTAGATCTAACCCTGACTTTGTCATCAAGCCTGCCGATTAGGGTGGTGCTGTTGTAGTCTGGCGTACTGACCTCTACCTTGCAGAGGCTGAGTGCCAGTTCTCAGATTCCTCCTCCTACCTTCCCCTGGACCATGACCCCACCATGGCACATCAGCCCATTGTATCCACTTCAGTTACGGATCTCATTTCATTTGGTGATCTCCCCGCCTCCGCTTCCAAGCTAATAGTCCCCCAACACCACACAGCTCGTTTCTACCTCCTCCCAAAAATCCACAAACAGGACTATCCAGGCAGACACATTGTTTCAGCCTGCTCCTACCCCACAGAACTCATCTCTTCCTACCTTGACTCAGTCTTCTTCCCCCCAGTCCAATCCCTACCCACGTACATCCATGATTCCTCTGACGCCTTATGCTGGTTTCAAAACTTCCAGTTTACCGGCTCCAGCCGCCTCCTCTTTACCATGGATATATGCAATCCCTTCACACATCCATTCCCCACCAGGAGGGTCTTAGGGCTCTCCGCTTCTTCCTGGAGCAAAGACCTGAACCATCCCCACCCACCACCACCCTCCTCTGCTTGGCCGAACTTGTCCTCATCCTCAACAATTTCTCTTTCAACTCCTCTCATTTTCTTCATATAATAGGGGGTGCCATGGGTACCCGCATGGGCCCTAGTTATGCCTGTCCCTTCGCTGGGTATGTGTAACATTCCTTGTTCCAGTCCTATTCTGGCCCCACCCACAACTCTTTCTCTGATACACTGATGATATCATCGGCGCTGCTTCCCTCTCTCGTCTGGAACTGGAAAACTTCATCAACTTCGCCTCCAATTTCCACCCTGCCCTCACTTTCACCTGGTCTATCTCTGACTCCTCCCTTCCCTTCCTCGACATTTGTGTTTCAATTTCTGGGGATAGACTGGCCACTAATATCCATTACAAACCCACTGACTCCCACAGCTACCTGGACTATCCATCCTTACACCCCACTTCCTGTAAAGACTTCATCCCATTCTCTCAGTTCCTCTGTCTCCGTCGCGGATGTTCAGATAAGGCCAACTTCTACAAGGGAGCCTCCAACACATCCACCTTCTTCCTCAACCGAGGTTTCCCCAGCTCCGTTGTCGACAAAGCCCTCAACCAGGTCCGACCCACTTCCACCCTCACCCCTTCTCTTCCCTCCCACAACAGCGATAGGGTTCCCCTTAACCTTACCTACCATCCCACCAGCATCCACATCCAGATGATCATCGGACACCATTTCCGCCACCTCCAGCAAGATGCCACCACTAGGCACATATTCCCCTCCTTTCCTTTGTCCACCTTCCGCAGGGATCATTCCCTCCGGGACACCCCGATCCACACTTCCTTCGCCCCCAACATCTCCCCACAGCCCTACAGCACCTTCCCCTGTAACTGGTGAAGGTGCAACACCTGCCCATTTACCTCCTCCCTCCCCAGCATCCAAGAGCCCATACATACCTTCCAGGTGAAGCAACACTTCACCTGCACTTCCCAGAATCTAGTCTACTGCACTCGCTGCTCACAACGTGGTCTCCTCTACATTGGGGAAAACAAAGCGTAGACTTGGCGACCGCTTCGCAGAACATCTACGTTCTGCTTGGAAAAAAGACCCTGAACTACCCGTTGCCTGCCACTTCAATGTACCACCCCTGCTCCCTGGCCAAAATCTCTGTCTCTGGCTTGCTACAGTGTTCCAGAGAAGCCCAATACAAGCTGGAGGAACAACAGAGATAAAAGGTACTACAGATGCTGGAGAATCCGAGATAAAAAGCTTGGGGCTGGATGAACACAGCAGGTCAAGCAGCATCATAGGAGCAGGAAAACTTGACGTTTCGGGCCTAGACCCTTCATCAGAAATGCTTTAGCAGCATCATAGGAGCAGGAAAACTTGACGTTTCGGGCCTAGACCCTTCATCAGAAATGCTTTAGCAGCATCATAGGAGCAGGAAAACTTGACGTTTCGGGCCTAGACCCTTCATCAGAAATGCCCATTTCTGATGAAGGGTCTAAGCCCGAAACTTCAAGTTTTCCTGCTCCTATGATGCTGCTTGACCTGCTGTGTTCATCCAGCCCCAAGCTTTTTATCCTGGAGGAACAACACCTCATTTTCCGCTTGGGGACCCTACAGCCCTCCAGACTCAATATTGAGTTCAATAGTTTTAGGGCCTAAACTCTCCCATGTCCCAACACCCCACCCCATACACCAGTCCTTGTTACCACATAGCCTGCCATTACACACCCCCTGTTGTTAGTCACTAACAGTCCCCATTAACAACTACTCACCCTCCCAGCCTGATCTTTAGCAACTCCTTTGTCTGTCCAACTGTCTTTCTCTCTCTTCGGGCTCTATCCTATCGTTTACTCCCTACCCCACCCACCACCCTATTTTCTGCATATAAACTGACGTTTTCCCAGCCACCATCAGTTCTGAGGAAGGGTCACTGGACCCAAAACGTTAACTCTGTTTTCTCCTTCACAGATGCTGCCAGACCTGCTGAGCTTTTCCAGCAACTTTGTTTTTGTTCCTGATTTACAGCATCCGCAGTTCTTTCGGTTTTTATTTAGTACTACAATAGAGTTGTACATAGGCTGTACCTAATACTGTCAACATCCACTTCAACAGATGCAACAACCAGATACAAATAAGACAAACACTGAATATTTTATGATACTTAACACTGATACAAATCGACAACGTTATACTGAGGTTCTAACACTGAACTTGAAAGGTTTCAACCTGAATGTCATAAGCTCATTCCTTACTTTGTATTACTGGAAGGTGATGTGTTATGTCAAATACCTTCCATAAATTTTACACAGAAGAGTGCAACACTGATAGTACAGAAACAGAATATTAATTAAGATGTCTTATTTCAAACACCTGCAACATTCAATTCTACTGAGTGACTACTTTCCCTAACTTCCATTAAGTGGAATATCAGGTATTGTTTTTGCACTGAGAGACAGTCATCATGAAAGACTGCACAACAACTTCCCAAAATCTACCATGTGGCAAATGAGTGATTGCTTTATGGCAATATCTCCAGTAAAACACCCATTTTGAGAATTGCAACTTGAAAACAATCTGCCCCATCTGATGCTTCATGTTTAAACTAAAAGACAGAACTCTAATGAAGGAATTCAAGGCTGAATGTTGTTTCTTGTGGGATTGACGACTCTTGTGCACAGCCACATCCATAGACAGTGAATGCCAGAGACATGTAATGTGACCAAGCAGTGCAGCCAATATTTGGTAAATACGCCAATGCAACAATAACTAAATAAAAACATGACAATAGGTAAACAGTGACTGCAGTAAATTAAATTAAAGTTCCTCCACACCAGTGCATTTCTGTGCTATGCATGGGGGATAAACTTCTGAACTGGTGGTTTACTCGTAGAAAACTTCAGCTAGCACGAGATGGGATTCAGTGCAAGTCACAGAAAGAACATCTTGGGAAATGTAGGAATAGTCCTTGTGGTCAAAAACTGGATATCTGAACAGGAAATGAAACATAATTTACTCCAGCAATGTCTCTTGGGAATTAGTAAGCAGCAGTGAGGCACCTTCAGAAGGTTTATGACTTTCTTCTTCTATTCCAGAGGATGTCCCTTCGACGGGAATCTAAAGTAATGTTAATAAAGTTATTGGTCAATTGTGAAGCAGAAGTACAATGAACAATGTATTGGCTACCAAGCTGCGTTCAGTATTAAAGTAGTATTTCAACATTATCTTTAAAGCTTTACCAAAGACTTCAGTGTAAACATGAATGACAGACTCAGGTGCTCCAAAAAGATCCAAAATGGAGTTCTACAAGAATTGATCAGATGTTGGTCAGTAAATTAGTTGTGTAACTACTGATAAACCAGAGCATTAAATATAAATGATTGGCTAAATGCAATTAAATAGATGGGTAAATGATCAAGGCACCAGTTAGAGATATTAGTTTTTTGATTGGTATTTTTTAAAATGCAATTTAGAAGTATTTTAGATTTAATTACTGGTAGATTGAAGAAAATCAACTTTCAGTAGTGTGGAGCTAAGAGGAGGGAACAGGACAGATTGCATTGTCTACAGAGTGCTGGCTCAATGGGTCAAATGACTTTTCTGTATTGCAGTAACTTTAAGGATATTGTATACATCAACATTTCAATGCAGTTCCATATAACTTCCCAGTTTTAAAGAGTTACTTAGACGAGCAAAAGGTGAGAAATAGTGTGTCGAGGATTGGTGCTGGGTTTGCAGTTGTTGATGATTTACATAAATCATTTGGATTCAGGCATATGATGCACAATTTCAAACTTTACAGAATCAGAGGAAGAACATGACAAAATACAGCAAGGTATACATTAATGTGCAAGCTAAGGGTGCATGTAGTAGTTGAATTTCAATAAAGAAATCATATGGTGGTGCATTTTGGTGGGAAAAATGAAGAAGCCTTATTTCTCAGTGGAAAATAAGACAGAAACAGGAGGTGGTAAGCAGAGGAATCAGGGATACAGATACATATAGAGGTTAATAAAGTGATACAAGAAGAAAGTGGGCACTGAGACAAATAGAACTGAAAACCAGAGAATTGCATTGAATTTGGATGGCATTTTGGTTAGGTCTGCACATACTCCCCAGTGAAACTGGTGGGAGGGAGCTCACGCACTGTTTAGAAGAAAAATTAGCTGTAGCTAAGCAGACACAAATGAGGTTTCAGGATGCCAACAATGGAAAATTCTGCTACTGTCCTCTGGTGCCTACACATTAGGAGGAGCAGTAGGTGCCAGGCAGTTCCATAATGGTTTACCTGAAGTCTCTACAAGAAGATAAGATGCTACACCAACCTCAATGACTCCAACTTGATTGCCGCACCATCACCAAAACAAATCGTTTGTGGTGAAAACACTCTGCACTTAGACAAACTGCTAAATTATTTAGAAAATGAGACACTATAACTCTTCTTTTGTCTGTATCCTCTCCATGGATAAACTTTAACGAGGATTATTTCTTCTAGTTCTCAGATGCTCAATTAGTCCTGATTTTTGGAAATGGGCAGACTGTCCAGTTGTTGATTCCTTAATGTAGGCAAAAGCAGAGGAACCAAAAAGACAGACTGAATGAGCTATTCTCACTACATTCTCATGAAGTTAGGAAAATATAATTTACTGAAGAAAATAATTTTGAAAGAAGATTTTGGGTAATCCAAGATGGAGGACAGGAAAAATTGTGGCTTTAAGAGCTGATTTGTTTTTGAGGTATTTCCAGTGTTGGAGCGGATTTCCACAAATTCCAGGAGCAGTAATTATTGTTATTGGTCTGGAGTCACATGTAGGCTAGACCAGAAAAAGATGGCAGTTTCCTTCCCTAAAGGGAATTCGTGAAACAGATTTTTCTCATGTTCATTATTAGATTCAATTCCATATATTTTATTGAATTCAGGTTCCACCATCTGGCATGGCAGGATTTGAACCTGGGTCCCCAGAACATTACCTTGGTCTCTGGATTAAGAGTCTAAATGATAATACCGCTAGGCTCTCCCCTCTCCTCAGATCAAACATTTTACAAATTACCTCCACTTTACTTGAGGATTATTCATTTCCCAAAATATTATGCCCAAGTCCATTTTGAGTTCAAAATAATCTTGAATCCAAAAGAACACTAGTGTTTGAATTATAGGCTCTTGCTTATTTTCTACTTTATTTTAATTGTTTAGTACATGTGTAGGGTTCTGCCAGAGCTTTCCAAAACACTGCTTCCTCGTTTGCTTTGAGGCATCTTCTGACACTGTGATCAAACTAAACAGGCAGCAGTGGGAGTGGATCCGAGACCAGTTACGACATACATCAACATGGATACACCAAAGTGTTACCCACCTGGCAAGAGACTTTAACCTCCAGTCTCTCAGTCAAAGTCACAGGGTTAGATTTTTTTGAAGCAAGTGGTTTGTCTTTGGTGCATTGTTTACTACTCCAAAATAAAGTGGTTTTGTCCTACAAAGCAATCACTCAGAATTTATGTAACAATTTTTTTTTAAACCAAAAATACAGATTGTAATTATTTAGCTTCAGACGGGTTTTAGTGTTTTTAAGTTTTTTTTTAAGTTTAGTTTTGGGACATTATGAAATGCTTCTGGATCGTGCACAAGGTTAATTTGTTAATATTTTATAGAATCTAACAATACTTAAAACATTGTTAAGTGTTTACAGCTTTAAACCTTTTATTCATTGATATGCTTCTCATAACCACCATTAGAAGACAGACAGATATCCAGCACATCACCCATCAGCCAGATCTTTAGTCCCGTCACATAGCCCTATAAATGGACCCTCCCTTTAAAAGCTGCCGTTGAATTTGCCCCCACTGCCCTTGTCGGCAGCATGTTGAGAATTTTGTTTTAAATGGAGTGTGATTGGATTTCCCTCTGTTTTTTTGTCAGTTACCTTACTTCAAACTGCACCATGAGGTTAAACTAGAAGAATTAGTAAAAAGGAGTCAGGATATACCAGGAGTGAATCAGTTCAATTTATCTGTAATAGTAAACAATTGGAAACAGCAAAAAAAGGAAATTTCCCCAGCCTACACTGAGCATCATCATTCAGTTAACATGTTCATTTTTATTCTTTCTGCCAAAATGGACAATTTCACGCTTTCCCACATTTTACCCCATTTGCCGGATCTTTGCCCACACAGTGAATGCAAATATATCCCTCTGTAGGCCCCTGGAGTCCTCTTCACAACTCACTTTCCTACTTATCTTTGTGCTATCAGGAAGTTAAGCTTCCATACCTTCGAACCGTTCATCCATATCATCCCTATAAATTTCAAAGAGTGAGGCCCCAGCATCAATCCCTGTGGTACACGACTTGTAACATCTTGCAAACCAGAAAAAGACCCACTCATTCCTAGTCTCTGCTTCATATGAGCCAGCCAATCTTCAATCCATGCCAATACATTACACCTGATACCAATCATCTTTTATTTTTCCCAATAACCTTCGTGGTGGTACCTTATCAAATGTCTTCTGGAAATCAGAATACAATACATCCACTGGTTTCCCTTTATTCATAATTTTGTTTATGTTTATCATCCTTGGTCCAAATGGGGTTAATATAGAAGCTTTGACCAATCCAGTGGAAAAACACACACACACACACACACACACACACACACACAGACAGAGAGTCATTAGGTTCAGCAGCCAGCATGTGACATTGGCCCAGATTTAGAAACGTAGGAGGGTGGCATTCTACTCTGATTGTTGAGAAACATGTAACCCTTTTAAATGAATTGTTGTGTTTCTGAAAGAGATCTGAAAGTAGGTCCCTTAAAGGCTCAGTTGGTGCAGAAGGAAGTTGCATCTCTAGGGAGTAAAACTTCTAGCCACTGGGTTCACACCTGATCAGCATAGAGTAGCTATAATCCATTTCCCTTTCCCAGTTTCAAAACCAGCCCAATACTAACCATCTTGGTCCTGGTATGGTACCAAACTACCAAACCTTTATATGAACTGATGAATCGGGAAGAGGAGAAAAAACATCAGGAAGGAGAGATCACATCAGGAGTGAGACACAGCCCAAGGGAGTGTTTAGTTCAGGGAATTCAGAGGCAATGTGGGAATTTGGTATAGAGGCTAACAAGGGCTTGAAGCCAACATCCTCAGACAGCGCCTTCCAAACCCATGACCACTTCCATCTTGAAGGACAAGGACAGCAGATACATAGGAACACCACCCCCTGCAAGTTCCCCTCCATACCACTCACCATCCTGACTTGGAAATATATTGCTGTTCCTTTAGAGTCAAAATCTCAATATTCCCTACTTTAGGGCATTGTGGGAAAACCTACAGCTTATGGACTGCAGCAGTTCAAGAGAAGCTCACCATCACCTTCTCAAGGGGCACTGGGAATGCACAGTTAACACCAACAACACTGACATCGTAAGAGAGCGTGCACGTAAGAGCACACCTGTGAGATAGCAGAGAGCGAGAGAGCAAGAAAACGAGAATGTGAGCGAAAGCAAGAAAAATGTTAATGTTTCAGGTTCTGTGACCCTTGTTTTGGAGGACCTGCTGAGTTTCTCCAGTTATTTCTGATTTTGTTACAATTCTTGCTGCATTTCCACACCCACCAATCAGTTCCCTCTTCTAATGCTGTAGAAATTATTCTTTCCTCACGTGCGTATTCGGATGATCACAGGATGAAAAATTTTGACTGTGTCTCTTTTTTGCAATGTTCAGTTCTCAACAAACAATTATTAATGAGGAAAAGAGATAACAAGCATGGGGCTGGATGAACACAGCATGTCAAGCAGCATCATAGGAGCAGGAAAACTTGACGTTTCGGGCCTAAACCCTTCATCAGAAATGGGGGAGGGGAAGAGGGTTCTGAAATAAATAGGGAGAGAGGGGGAGGCGGATAGAGGATGGATAGAGGAGAGGATAGGTGGAGAGGAGGCAGACAAGTCGAAGAGGCAGGGATGGAGCCAGTAAAGGTGAGTGTAGGTAGGGGGGTAGGGAGGAGATAGGTCAGTCCAGGGAGGATGGACAGGTCAAGGGGGCGGGATGATGTTAGTAGATAGGAGATGGGGG
>JAHRHZ010000099.1:43947946-44005757 GCA_024137785.1 Ginglymostoma cirratum
GGTGGGGTGGTATGTGAGGACGAGGGGGATTTTTTTTGGTTATTGTTGCGGGGACGGGGCGTGAGGGATGTGTTCCGGGAAATGCAGGAGACACGGTCGAGGGCGTTCTCGACCACTGTGGGGGGGAAGTTGTGGTCCTTGAAGAATGAGGACATTTGAGATGTGCGGGATTGGAATGTCTCATCCTGGGAGCAGATGCGGCGGAGGCAAAGGAATTGGGAATAGGGGATGGCATTTTTGCAGGAGGGTGGGTGGGAGGAGGTGTATTCCAGGTAGCTGTGGGAGTCAGTGGGCTTGAAATGGACATCTGTCTCTAGGTGGTTGCCCGAGATGGAGACAGAGAGGTCCAGGAAGGAGAGAGAAGTGTTGGAGATGGTCCAGGTGAACTTCAGGTTGGGGTGGAAAGTGTTAGTGAATTGGATGAACTGTTCGAGCTCCTCGTGGGAGCACGAGGCGGTGCCGATGCAGTCATCAATGTAACGGAGGAAGAGGTGGGGTTTAGGGCCAGTGTAGGTATGGAAGAGGGATTGTTCCACATAACCTACAAAAAGGCAGGCATAGCTTGGGCCCATGTGGGTACCCATGGCCACCCCCTTTGTCTGTCGGAAGTGGGAGGAATTGAAAGAAAAGTTGTTGAGGGTGAGGACGAGTTCGGCTAGGCGGATGAGGGTGTCGGTGGAGGGGGATTGGTCCGTTCTGCGGGACAGGAAGAAGCGGAGGGCCTTTAGGCCATCAGCATGGGGAATACAGGTATAGTAATCTCCAGCATCTGCAGTACCTTTTATCTCTGATACAATTAATGAGGAAAAGGTCATTCAGCAACTGCTGGAAGGAGGCCTGTTTAAAACATGGGCCAATGGAGTCAAATGGTCTAATCCTTTGTAGGAATCATTTTGGTGAAACTGTGCTGCTTCCTTTCCAAGGCCAATCTGTAGTTCCCAAGCAGTGATACCCAGAACTGAACAAATTACTCTCAATGCACTCTGTATAATTAACAAAATGCCACCTCTTGGTACTCCACTTGAACTGCTGCAGTCTATGTATTTTACTCCCAGTTACTCTCCACAGAATTCCTAGCTTCTGGCCTGCTCTTGTAGCCACTGTGGTTGTGGTGAGTTGAGTTGAGTTGAGTTTCTGGTCAATGATAACTCCCAGGATGTTGATAGTGGGGGATTTTGATGGTAACACCATTGAATGTCAAGAGATGATCTTTATTGTTTCTCATTGGTGATGGTCACAGCCTGGCATTTGTGTGGCGTGAATGTCACTTACCACTTGTCAGCACAAGCCTGGATATTGTTCACATCTTGTTGCATGTGAACACAGACTGCTTCAGTAGCAGAGGGGTAAGGAACGGTGCTGGACATTGCGCAAATCAATCAACGGCGAACATCTCCACTTCTGACCTTATCATGGAGGGGAGGTCATTGATGAAGCAGCTGAAGATGGCTGGGCCCACGACACCACCCTGGGGAACTCCTGCAGAGATGTCCTGGAGCTGGGATGACTGACCTCCAACAACCACAACCATCTTCCTATGTGTCAGGCATGGCTCTAACCACCAGAGAGTTTGCCCCCTGATATCCATTGATTATAGTTTTGTTAGGGCTCCTTGATGCCACACCCACTTGAATGCAGCCTTGGTATCAAGGGCTGTCACTCTCACCTCACCTCTGCAATTCAGCTCTTTTGTCCATGTTTAAGCCAAGGCTGTAATGAGGTCAGGAGCTGAGTGGTCCCGGCAGAACCCAAACTGGGCGTCACTGCGCAGGTTATTTCTATCAGTGCTATCAAACAGCACCTGCTCAATTACACCTTCCATCACTTTACTGATGATCGAGAGGAGACTGATGGGGCGGTAAGTGGCCGGGTTAGATTTGTCATGCTTTTTGTGTACAGGATGTACTTGGGCAATATTCCACATTGTCGGGAAGATACCAGTGTTGTAACTGTACTGGAACAGCTTGGCTAGGGGAGCAGCAAGTTATAGAGCACAAATCTTCAGTACTATTGTGCCCACAGTACCTCATGGATGCCCAGTCTTGAGTTGCTAGATCTGTGCGAATGCGGTCTCATTTAGCACGGTGACAGTGCCGCACAACATGATGGAGGTCGTTCTCTACATGAAGGCTGGACTTTGTCTCCACAAGGACTGTGCGATGGTCACTCTCACCGAAACTGTCATGGACAGATGCATCTGCAGCAGGCAGATTGGTAAGGATGAGGTCAATTATGTGTCTCTTTCTTGTTCGTTCCCGCACCACCTGCCGCAGACCCAGTCTAGCAGCTATGTCCTTTAGGACCCGACCAGCTCGATCAGTAGTACAGCTGCCGAGCCACTCTTGGCGATGGCGATGGGAAGGAAATTGGTCAATGGGAGAAAAAAAATATTGAGTCCAGGTAGGAAGAGATGGGTTTGTGGGTTGGAGCAGGCACAAACAACAGGTCTGCCCAGGGAGTTGTTTGTGGATTTTGGAAAGGAGTTAGGAGCAAGCTGTGTGGGGTTGGGAGACTGAGCTTGGAGGGGAATTCAAATATCCTTTATTATCACGAGTACTCAAGTACAGAGGTACAGGAGTCCAGTGGAAAGTTTGCAAAGGCGCCTTTCATGGCACCATCTTCAATACAAAGTACCTAGGTACAAATCTTACTTACAAAAAGAGGAGTAAAAAGAAAAGCACCTGCAGTACTTTACAGTGATTTGTAGTATAAGTTAGAAATAAGACACAGTTAAAAGGATAACTATTGCAGTCACAATACATTGCAATAGCTCAGTGCAGGGGCTTTCACATGTAGTCTGATTGGTTGAACAGACACCAGTCCAACAACTGTCCCTGCTCCACTCCAGGCCTCCGGCCCTCCATGGTAAGTTTCCTTATCAGAAAGAAAACACTCAAAAATCTTAGGAAAGAAACGAGAGAGGGAGAAAGGTTGGGGGGTGGGGGTGGCGGGAAGAAAGAAAAGCAGGCAGACTGAGGAGCCTGAACACTGCCTGCTGTGTTGCTGCCATCTTGGATCTTTGAGATCACCAAATGAAAAAAGTTTGGTGACCATTATGGACACAATGGTCTGATGTTCCATGGTGGGGTCATGGTCCAGGGATAGATAGGAGGCATCTGAGAGCTGTGCTCAGCATCTGCAATGAATCTCTGCAGGAGTTCCTCAGGGTAGCGTCCGAGGACCAACCAAATTCAGCCGCATTATCGATGACCTTCCCTCCATCATAAGGTCAGAATGAGATTGAGAAATCGTTGGCAAAGTGTTCTGCACCATTCACAATTCCTCAATATTGAAACAGTCCATGTTCAAATGCAACAAGACCCGGACGATGATGTCCAGGCTGGGGCTTTTAATTGGCAAGTAACATTCGTGCCACACAAGTGCCAAGCAAAGACTATCTCCAATGAGAGACAATCTAACCACCATCCCATGATATTCAGTGGCGTTACCATCTCTGAATACCCCACTATCAACATCTCACGGGTTATCCTTGACCACAAACTCAAATGGCCACATTAACACATTGGCTACAAGAGCAGATCAGAAATCGTTTGGTGAGTAACCCACCTCCTGACTCCCCAAAGCCTGTCCACCATCTACAAGACACAAGTCAGGAGTGCGATGGAATACTCCCCACTTCCCTGGATGAGTGCAGCCCCAACAACACAAGAAGCTTGGCACCATCCAGGACAAAGCAGCTGCTTGATTGGCACCACATCCACAAGTATCTTCTCCCTCCACCACCGACGCTCAGTAGCAGCAGTGTGTACTATCTACAAGATGCACTGCAGAAATTCACCAAAGATCCTCAGACAGCACCTTCCAAACCCACAACTACTTCCATCTAGAATGACAAGAGCAACAGATACATGGGAACATCACCCCTGCAAGTTCCCCACCAAGCCACTCACCATCCTGACTTGGAAATATATTACTGTTTCTTTACTATTGCTGGGTCAAAATCCCGGAATTTCCTCCCTAAGGTCATTGTGGGTCAACCCACAGCAGCAGGACTGCAGCAGTTCAAGAAAGCAGCTCACCACCACCTTCTCAAGGGCAATTAGGGATGGGCAAGAAATGCTGGCCAGCTAGCGATGCCCACATCCCACAAGTGAATAGAAAAAAAAAAGTTTCAGAATCTACGATTCGCGAGCTCCAGCAGCCTCCTTTTCACCATGAATGCACACTCCCTTTACATGTATATCCCCCATCAGCATGGTCTCAGGGCTCTCTGCTTCTTCCTGGAAAAATGGCCTGAACCATCCCCATCCACCAGCACCCTCCTCTGCATAGCTAAGCTTAACCTCAACCTGAACAACTTTTCTTTTAACTCCTCCCACTTTCTTGAGGTCGAAGGAGTGGCCACGAGTACCCACATGGGCCCCAAGTTACACATGATTTTTGTGGGGTACAAGGAACATTCCTTCTCCAAGTCCTACTTGGACCCTCACCCCAACTCCAATCAAAACATTCCGAAAGAGTTACAGACTTTAGTGGGTACAGAACCAATCCCAGCAAAGCAGAGACCCCAGCCAAACTCATCGACTACAACACTATTTTTGAACAAGTTGCCAGAACTACCATTTGCAACTGAGACTAAACCTGCCACCAGAAACTCACCACAACCTTGTCCATGGTTCCAAACTCTGCAAAAGCATCCGACTTCAAACACAATTTAAACCTGGAGCATGACGACATCATTTAGCTCAACAATGAAAATTTGACGAATGCATAACAATGGATAAAGTTACTGTATAATAATTTAATTAAAAACAAAATAATACATTTTGGGGAAATTTGAGATGAAAAACAAAAAGTGATGGAATGTTCAGCTGGCCTGACAGCATCTTTAGAAATAAGCAGATCAGAGACCTTTCAGAGTTGAGGGTGTTATAGTTTTCAGCCAATTACAGTGATAAGGGAAGGGAGTAGAGGCTAAGATTAAAAGGGAAATTGTTAGAGGATGGAGGGGAAACTAAAAGGGGATGTTGATGCAATTGGAATAGGGGCAGTAATGTAATAAAGAGAGAGACAAAAAGAGGGATGCAGAGGTGGTGTAAATGGAAATAGTTGAATAGGAACAAAGAGGAACACAGGAATAGGGAGAGGAGATTAAGCTCCTTCAGCCTGCTCTGCGATTCTAGCTCAGATGATCTCCTATCTCAACATCTTATGCCCACGCTATACCCATATACCTTGAGAAAGTCAAAAAATCACAACACCAGGTTATAGTCCGACAAGTTTATTTAACATCACAAGTTTTCGGAGCGCAGTCCCTTTGTCAGATGCAGTCACTGCACCCGATTAAAGAGCTGAGCTACAAAAGCTTATGATTTTAAATAAACCTGTTGGACTATAACCTGGTGTCATGTGATTTTTGACATTGTCCACCCCAGTCCAACACTGGCAGCTCCACATCATATCCCTTCATGTCATTTCTCTCTAAAAAGCAATCAATTTCTGCCTTGAGATAGCAAGAACTGCAGATGCTGGAGTTAAAGATAAATTGTGGAGCTGGAGGAACGCAGTGGGCCAGGCAGCATCACAGGAGCAGGAAAGCTGACGTTTCAGGTTGGGACCCTTCTGCTGTGTTCCTCCAGCTCCACACTTTGTAATCTCTGCCTTGAACCTGCTCAATGACTGATCTTCCACAGTCCTGTGTGGCAGAGATTTCCAAAGATTCACCATCCTGAGAGAAGAAATTCCTCTCACCTCATTTCTAAATTAGCTGTCCCTTATTGACAGGATTTGTGTATTTGGAAAGGCAATGCCTGATTAGAGATAGTCAGCATTGCTTTGTGCATGGGAAAACAGCTCAGTAACTGGAAAGTTTTTTGAAGAGATGACAAAGAAGATTGATGAAGGCAGAGCAGTGGATGTGATCTAAATGGACTTCAGCAAGGCATTTGACAACGTTCTGCATGGTAGACTGGTTAGCAAGGTTAGATCACATGGAATACAGGGAGAACAAGCCATTTGGATACAGAACTGGCTTGAAGATAGGAGACAGAGGGTGGTGATGGAGGGTTGCTTTTCAGACTTGAGACCTCTGACCAGTGGTATGCCACAAGGTCGGTGCTGGGTCCACTGCTTTTCATCACTTATGCAAATGATTTGGTCGTGAATTTAGGAGATATGGTTAGTAAACTTGCAGATGACACCAAAATTAGGGGTTTGGTGGACAGCAGAGAAGGGACCTTGATCAGATGGGCTAAAGGGCTGAGGAATGGCAGATGGAGTTTAATCTAGATAAATGTGAGCTGCTACATTTTGGAAAGGCAAATCATTGTAGGACTTACACACGTAATGGCAAAGGTCCTGGGGAGTGTTGCTGAACAAAGAAACCTTGGAGTGCAGGTTCATAGTTCCTTGAAGGTGGAGTCACACGTCGGCTGGATAGTGAAAGCACTGTTTGGGTATACTTGCCTTTATTGATTAGCGCATCAATTATAGGAGTTAGGAGGTCGTGTACAGGACAGGGGTTAGGTCACTTTTGGAATACTGCATTCAATTCTGGTCTCCCAGCTATAGGAAGGATGTTGTAAAACTTGAAAGGGTTCAGGAAAGATTTACAAGGATGTTGCCAGGGTTGGACGGTTGGAGATATAGGGAAAGGGTGAATAGGCTGAGGCTATTTTTCCCAGACCATCTGGAGCATTGAGGGGGTGACCTTATAGGAGGTTTGTAAAATCATGAAGGACATGGATAGGCTCAATAGTCAAGGCTTTGCCCCTGGGTAGGGTAGTCTAAAACTAGAGGGGCGCATGTTTAAGGTGAGGGGGGAAAAGATTTAAAAAGGACCTGGGGGCAATTTTTTCATGCAGAGGGTACTGCGTGTATGGAATGAACAGCCAGATGAAGTGGTGGAAGCTGTTAAAAGGTATCTGGATGGGTTTATGAAGAGAAAGCATTTAGAGGGATATGGGCCAAATGCTGGCATATGGGACCAGATTAATTTGGAATATCTGCTCAGCATGGACGGGTTTGATCAAAGGGTCGGTTTCCATGCTGTATATCTCTATGACTCTATTCAGAGACAGTACACTGATGCTAAATCTGTTCCAGCCAGGGACAAATACCCCTCCTGCATCTGTGTTGAGCTCTAAGAAGTTTGCAAACATGAATGAGATTACAGCTCATTCTTTGAGACTCCAGAGAATGCAACAGGCCCAGGCTCCTCAATCTCTTGATGCCCAAAGAGATGCGAGCAGTACTTCTCACCTGGAGTGGTTAAATTCAGTGTTAAGTTGAAATGGCTGCAAAGGGCCCAGTTTAAAGATTAGGTGGGGAATGAAAATGCGAGTGACTGGAAGCTCGGGGTCATGCTTGCAGAGTGAACAGAGGTCATCTGTAAAGTTGTCACCTCATCGGTGTTTAGATCTGCATTGTGTCCAGTCTGTATGTGCTGCGAGCACTGAGTGTAATGTACCATATTGAAGAAGTATGTAAATGCTTTACCTAGAGGGAATATTTGGTGGCAGGAAGTGTGGAATAGGCTTCCATACTGATACTTCTGCCCGAGGGCAGTTAAGAGTCGCCCACATTACTGTGGGTCTGCAGTGACACGTAGGCCAGACCAGGTAAGTCATGTTAGTTCCCTTCCTATAGGATGGTAGTGAACCAGATGAGTTTTTCTGGAGCACAAGTCTTCAGTACTATTGCCGGAATGTTGTCAGGGCCCATAGCCTTTGCAGTATCCAGTGTCTCCAACCGTTTCTTGATATCGTTTGATATCTTGAAGGCATTTCCTCCTTTTTGCTCATATCCATATGACTGGGCACATTTCCTGCTCTCATTTCTTACACACTGTCCCAGAAACACATTGCAGAGGAGGAAGGAGTATTAGGCCATTCAGCCCATCAAGCCTGTTCTATCACAAGATCATGGCTGAATTTCTGCCTCGTTTATATTGCTGCCATTTCTCCATGATTCTTCTTGATCACCAAGTGATCCCACAAGCAACGGATCAGATCTAAGCTCTGCAGTCCTGCCACATCCAGTCGTGGATGGTGATGGACAATTAAACAACTCATGGGAGGAGGAGGCTCCACAAATATTGCCATCCTCAATGATGGAGGAGCCCAGCGCATCAGTGCAAAAGGCTGAAGTATTCGCAGCAATCTTCAGCCAGAAGTGCCGAGTGGATGATCCATCTTGGCCTCCTTCACTGGTCCCCAGCATCACAGATACCAGTCTTCAGCCAATTCAATTCACTCCACGTGATAGCAAGAAACGGTTGGAGACACTGGATACTGCAAAGACTATGGGCCCTGACAACATTCCGGCAATAGTACTGAAGACTCGTGCTCCAGAAAAACTCATCTGGTTCACTACCATCCTATAGGAAGGGAACTAACATGACTTACCTGGTCTGGCCTACATGTCACTGCAGACCCACAGAAATGTGGGGGACTCTTAACTGCCCTCGGGCAATAAATGCTGGTCTAGCCAGTGACACTCACTTCCTGTGAATGAATAAAATAAAAAGGTCAGAGGTCAGTAATCCTGAACTAACTCCCCTCTGACTCCCCAGAGCCTGTCTACCAGCTACAAGGCACAAGTCAGGAGTGTGATGGAATATTCCCCACTTGCCTGGATGAGTGCGGCCTCAACACCCAACAAGCTTCACACCATCCAGGACAAAGCAGCCTGTCTGATTGGCATCATGTTCACAAACATCCAGCACCTCCTCCACTGATGTTCAGCAGAGACAAACAGCAACAAGGAAAGAACAATAAATGCTGGCCCAAATAATGACTCCCACATCTGAGTGAACATTTCCACTTCACTCCTGCTCACCACACTTCCTACTACTTGAGCGGCTCAGTCACTATGGATTCATAGTTCATTGCCTCTGCTGCCCCCTCAACGTTCTGTTTGCTGCAGACCCCATTTTTGCCTCCTGTATTCTCACTGAGGGGGAGGATTCTGGGGACGAGTGGAGGAAGGCAATAATAACTTTGACCTGCAGGAGGTAAGCCATGAGCTGGGGAACTAGCAAGAGAGAGGATAGCCCAGAACAGCAACCAACAAATTACAGACCAGTTTCAGATATCCCCAGGTAAATCCAGGCCCCCTTACTGGACCAATGTTAGAACAATGTAACAAGGGGCAGCATAAAACAGGAACTAACTGAATAAAGGCAAGAAAGTTATGATGAATCTTTATATAACACTGGTGTGACCTCAGTTGCAGGATCATGCCCAGTTTCAGGAGACACACTTTAGGAAAGGTTTGAAACACTGGAGCAAGTGCAGAAAATACTCTGAGAATGGTCCCAGGGATGAGGAACTGCAGTGATTTGGAGCAGTTGGAGAAGTTGGGACTGTTTTCCTCGGAGAAGAGAAGGCGGAGCTGAGATTGGATCAAGGTTTACTAAGTCATGAGGGAGAAGTAGAGGTGGAGAAACTGTTGCAACTGATATAAAGATCAAGAAAAAGAAAATAACAACAAAAGCAGAAGGAAAAGCTGTTTCACTCATTTAAAATGGTTAGGAACTGGGGTGTTCCTTAAGAGGGTCGTGGACGTATGTTCAATTACAGCATTAAGAAGGGATTTTTCACAATCTGGAAAAGATATTTGCAGGGATATGGCAAGCAGCTGTGTATGGGGGTGACAAGCGGAATTGTTTTGCAGAGAACTGACACGAACACAGTGGGCTGAATGGCCACCTCCTGCGCTGTAACCAATGGATGAATCTACATCACCATTGTCTACATCTTGTGATCTCCTCAGAAACAGGAACAAGATGCATCGATTGGGTGACTGATTTGTATAGCACTGCTATTCTGTCTGCAGGTTTCCCGCTTCCAAGCTGTCATTTTAATTTTTCATCTCACCTCAGACCTCAGTCTCCAGAGAAGCCAAACAAAAGCTCCACAAACATACACCAACCTTCGATTAGGGCTTTGTGCTTTTCCAGCTCAACATGGAGTTCCACAATTTCAGATTAGAACCAATACCCCCAATCTTTTGGGCATCAGAGGATGTAATGATCCACTTTAGCAACTTAGACCTCTACTAGACCCAACTGCCTCCCGTTGCACCAAAATCCCTTTTGTCATTTAATCCTATATCCTGTCCTTGATCCTTTGTTCTCGTCCTTCCCGCCACCTCTTCTTTGTACTTGTATTTGGTTACAACCTGTTAAAATCTTGAATTATTCCTAGTTCTGACCAAAAGGTAACTGACCTGAATTGTTAAACTAGATTTTCTCTACAAGATGGTAGATGAACTGAAATTATTTCCTGCATTTTTTTTTAATTTAAAATGGGTTGAAATTAAATATAATGAGTTTAGTTATTTTAAAGCATTTAGTGAGAGACAAAACATATGTTGGATTATTTGCATATTCCTGGCATGTTTTGAATTGATCATTTATTACAGAGCACTGTAAACAAGGTGTTTTATTTGGTGTTTAGGTGCCTCTCATTTATACTTCCATCAACAATTTTCTGATCTTACCTGCTTTTTCCAACTGACAATTTTGAGAATTATAGCAACTAACACTAAAAGGCAGCCAGCAGCAATCAGGATGTACTGCAGATATTCCAAAATGGTCGGCACTAACACCAGGAAATTATAGTAAGTTTGCAGAGGTGCACCATCGATGTATCCTGTCTGAAAAACAGAATGACAAAACAAAAAAATTCAATTTGCATTGCTTCAAAGAGAACTGGAGTATTATATAGAGATGTGGGTGCCACATTAGACAAAGATATGAACACATTGGAGTGTGTGTAGAGCGATTTACAAAAATGGTTCCAGGGATGAGAAACATCAGTGATGGGGATAGATGGAAGAAGTTGGGACTGTTCTCCCTGAAGAGAAGGCGACCGAGAGGAGATTTGATAGAGGATTTCAAAATCACAAGAGGACTGGTCAGAGTAGATAGGGAGAAGCTGTTCCCACTCCAAAAAAATGCAACGATTCAAAGTGATGTGTACATGAAACAAGGGTGAAGGGAGAAAAAGCTTTTTCACACAACGAATTGGTCAAGTGGGGAATACATTGCTTAGTAAAAGGCAGAGGCAGGTTTAATTGAGGGATTCAAGACGGGATTGGATGATTACTTGGATTAAAACAGTGTCTAAAAGTATGGGGAAAGCAGGAGATTGGCATTTGGTAATGATGTTGTGCTTGCAGCAGCTCTTCAAACAAAGGGGCGAATGGCTTCCTACTGAAATGCGATGAGGTACCGTACTCTCTCTCACAAAACAGTTGTCTGTTTTTATACCGAAACACAAACCCTTTCAGAATTTTTAGGGATTTTCAAGAATATTTGCAAATGGCTTCAATTAAGCAGTTTCTATTCCTGCTATTTCTTCAAAAATGAAAAACTGTCACGTGACCCACCACAACAAAACCCCACTCGACACGGCTACACCACCTCCCACCCCTTCACTGAGCAAGGTTTAACCCAGTGAAATGAAGTTAACTAGATTCAATATGGAGAGCTTGCGCAGGTTCCAACCGCCCTTTCCCATCCTTATAAACATCGGAGAGACTTCATCCTTAGGAATTTGTAGGAGTACGGTTTTATGACCTTACCTCATCAAACCAAAGCAATGGCAACAGCATAGGCTTGATTTTTCCAGTTTCCCTTGAAATAGAAAATACAAAAGACCTAATTAAGAATATACACAACTGTCGGCCTCTCTGACAACGCACAACACCATCCTGAGGAGGAGGATGAGAAAGACATTGAATCTGAAAGCTCAGCCCTAGTTGCAGAAGGGTGACCCAGATTGTTCGGACTTTACCCCCATCCTGGTTGATACGGTGAACAATATCTACTGTTTAAAGTGGAGGTTTGCTGAGTTGTCTGCCAGAGAGTGGAAGCATTGATGGACAAGTTCCAAATGCAGTTTTATACTCACGATATTCCCCGCACTGCCTTCACAAACAGATTTAGTTGTAATTTGATGGACACATTCAAAGGGATTCCAGTTAACTGAAAGGAAGAAACAGATCACATTTTAAATTGATAAAATGTGTTACAGCAGCTACCCAAGAAGGGCAGTTTTAATTACCAGGAACACGAGGTTCACCTAAATGCTGAAAACGGGAATCCTGGTAGCTTCTGCTTGAATGATCTTCAGACTAAAAGGGACTTCAAGCTCCAATTACATTTACGCAACAGGAATAGGCCATTCAGCCAATCAGAGCCAGTCTGCATATACAGTCAGAGTCATTAAGTACAGACAGGTCCTTCAGCCCATTGAGTCTGCACTGAGAAAAAAGAACCATCACTATTTATACTAGTCCTACCTTTCTCGCACTTGACTCATAGCTTTCAATGTTATGACACTTCAAGTGCTCATCCATATACTTTTAGAATAGGGAGGTTTCCTGCCTTAACTACGCTTCCAGGCAGTGCATTCCACAGCCCCACCACTCTCTGGGTGAAAACCTTTGTCTCAAATCCCCTCCTAAACCTCCTGCATTTCACTTTAAAATGGTGCCCCCTGTTAGGACCCTTTAACTAACAGGAACAGCTGATTTATAGTCACCCTGTCCATGATCCTCCACCCATCTAGCCCCCAAAAACTCTTGTACACCTGTGTTGGATGCCCCCTAATCATCTCAGCTACAAAGGAAACAACCTGAGCTTATCCATCCTGTCTTCCGAGCTGACCCGCTCCATCACGGGCAACATTCTGGTGCATTTCCTCTGTAGCCCGTCCAGTGCAATCACATCCTTCCTGTAGTGTGGTGACCAGAACTGCATGCAGTGCGCCAGCTGTAGCCTAACCTGTGTTCTGGACAGCTTCAACATAAACTTACTTGCTCTTATAATCTATGCCATGACTGATAAAAGCAAGCATCCTGTGCGCCAGCTTTCCCATTCTATTAATGCTACTGGGGGAGATGAAGAACTAGTGGTATTGCTAGGCTATTAATTTGGAGTCCCATTTAATGTCTAAACCCTACCATGCCAGAATGGTGGCATTTGAGTTCAGCAAAAATCTGGAATGGTGAAATTCAAACCCATGTACCTAGATTACTAGTCCAGTGAGATGACTACGACACCACTGCCTCCCATGTCATCACTGTCAAAAGAGTTTCGCTTGACACAACGTGGAGACAGTTGAACCAAATCAGCCTCCTTCCTTCATACATTCACAACACTAAAATTAAAACCCTCAAAATACCCTCACAAATGGACCCCAATGGCTCCCAACCACATTTCTGAATAACCAAACCCAGGGTCTACAAATAATTACTTCTCAGCACCAGCTCATATCTCAAACAAGGGATTTTAACAATTTCTTAACAACATTGTTAATTTTGCTCTGTTAAAGTTACTAAGTAATCTAACTGAGGCCAATAAATATTTTTTTGTTTTTAGCCCCATTCACACAAAAGCCAGACGAAAACTCATTTAAAATAAATAAAAGACCTAACAAAACTGGCAAGATTACTCATGCACATTATTTAAGGTGTGTTGTACCACAGGCATAGATGATCATGTCTAGGTTCATCTTCTGAAGACACATTTGAAGTATCCTTTCCATTTCCTTCAGAGGAAAATCAGTGATACTTGTAACTTAGTTCCTATTCTCTGAATTTCCAATGGCCAATAACGAGGGCTTGGGCAGAGACTTTTTGAATCTTCATGCTGTAGCATCGATAGCCAAACCCCACCCCCCCACAGAAAACAGTTCAAAATTTTCTCTCTCTCCCTCTCTCTGACGGCCTCACCATCTCAAGTTTCTAGTTACCACTCAACATCTGCCATCTTGAGCATAAAGTCTCTCCTCAACTTTCTGGACCCCATTTCCAGGCACTGACCTGTTAAGTGGCCAACATTTACTGCTGTTACTTGCTATCTGTTTAAACACACTGCTCTCCCCTGGTGACAGAACATCTGTAGAACCTTTTGTTCAAGAACCAGGTCTGACCTCAAACAAACAACTGCTTGCTTGTCCTTGCTCCCTTCCAATAGCATGAGTATTGTCCAGAGTACAAAAGCTCACATTCAGTCCACAGCTCCAAACCAAAGTTGATAAAAGAAAGAATAAAAATTCAAATAATGAAAAAGCTAACAGGTATGACCCAGGAATCCAAACTGCAATGACAATCAGCTGTGTTTTTGCTCCAAACAGTCAGAGTTCAGAAGGCACAGCTATCGATGAACCTCTTCAAGTTGTCTGACTTACTCTAGACAGGTTTGGTAAACTGTCATGTTCTCTGCAGTTGGGTAGTTGTTGTTACTCTCTCTCTCACTGTCTCTGCTCAGACACAGCAGCTGCAGTGTTGTGTGACGGGAGAGAGATTTCAGCATCGAGTGACAGATTACTGGTGATTGTGGAGCTACGTGAAGCTAGCAACACCCTCCAGGGTCACATTGTCAATGCTGAGAGATGACACGATGGCAACGTCCTGGAGCATGACCTTTGTGTTCCTGAAGCTGACAGTCTAACCAAACTCTCTCTCTCAGTGTGAGAGAGTCTGTCCATTTGCTGCTGCAGCTGTTCCTCAGTGTGGCATTGTCAGCACACAACCACTTTGCGATGGGAGCTCAGAGCACCTTTAACAGGGATCTCAGATGACCAATGAACAGCTTTCTGTCCATTCTGGTCTGTAGTTGACCTGAAGGTATTTGAAAGCAGCAAAGAGAAAAATGTGCCATTATTTCAATGCCGGAACACAACAGTGTTTGCCCCCACTGCAGATATTAAAGGGCCCCCGTGTTGCTCGGTTATTGCTGACCATATCCATCAGACCCTGATGGAGAGGAGAGATCAAATTGAGCAGCTTCAGCCGGCAGTCACTTTTTTCCAGCAGCTTATATGCACCCCTTCTGTTCACACAGTTGAATTACTGAAAGCAACATACAGTGGTCTCCTTTGTTCACAGCATTCCTCTTGGACCTGCTGAAATTAAAAGACCATATCAATTGTAGATCTTTCAGTTTTGAAATCAGATTGTGATTTGAGATAGAGTCAGAGTCATAGAACTGTACAGAATAGAAATAGACTCTTCAGTCCAATTCGTCCATGCCAACCAGATATCCTAAATTAATTTAGTCCCATTTGCCAGCATTTGGCCCAAATCCCTCTAAACCCTTCATAGTCAAATAACCAACCAGATGCCTTTCAAATATTGTAACTGTACCAGCCTTCACCACTACCTCTGGCAGTTCGTTCCATACATGCACAACCCTCTGTGTTAAAAAGTTACTCCTCAGGTCCCTTGTACATCTTTCTCCTCTCACCTTAAACCTATGCCCCTCTAGTTTTGGACTCCCCCCACCCCCCCCCAACCCACTCCAGGGAAAAGACCATGGCTATTCACCCTATCCATGCCCCTCGTGCTTTTATAATCCTCTGTAAGGTCATCCCTCAGCCCCCGTCCCTCCAGGGAAAATAGCCACAGCCTATTCGGCCTCCCCTTTCAGCTCAAAACCTCCCACCCTGGTAACATCCTTGTAAATCTTTTCTGAGCCTTACAAGTTTCACCACATCCTTCCTATAGCAGGGAGACCAGAACTGAATGCAGTATTTCAAAAGCGGCCTAACCAATTCTACAGCCAATCCTGTACAGCCACAACATGACCTCCCGACTCCTGTACTCAATGCTCTGAGTAACAAAGGAAAGCATGTCAAATGCCTTCTTCACTATCCTCTCTACCTGCGATGTGTTGAGCAGATTCTTCCGTTTGGCAAGGGCTACACAAGCCTGTGGTTTCCAATAATGCTCAGTAGAGAGATGCCTCAATCACTGCTGCAATTGCAGCTTGTTCTGTAAAGTGTTACAACGTTTGCAACTCTCTCGTATTGCAAAGTGTTGTTGTTGTCCTCTTGTGCTTTTATTCTGGGTTCAACACCACCCCATTCACCCTATCACACCAAGTCAAATCTGGGGACAGCACTGAAAGGTGCAGGTCAGGTTGAGGAAAATCCATGATTTTATCAAATGATAGAACAGGCTGGAATGGCTGAATGGCCTATACCTGTTTGCCTTTATTACATTATATTGCTCAAATACAGGGGCAAGACAAGATGCAACTAATTACCGCACAGAGCTATCATTCAAACATTTGATTAGGTACAGTTACAATCCTGGGTACAGAAGGAAAATTTAATCACTGCTGCTAAGTTACTGACACTGTAGACATTTATAATCTGCAACAAATAAATGAAAGACAGAATGCTAATCCCAGCACATACCTAGACATCATTCACTGCAATACTTACAGGATGGATCTCAATGAAAAGTGCATGATCTTCCTCATTGGGATTCAGTCCATCAACGGCTTTCCATAGCACAGGGTCAGCATTGTAGAAGTGCGGCTGTGAGATAAAGACTTGAGAATCTGAAGAACATTTTAAAAAAAAACAGAACCGAAAGTCTCATACTGCACAGAGCATGACATTCTATGTAACACAGAAACATTTGAGTGAGCAGAAACCATTCAAGTATTAACAGGTTAAATATGTCACAAGAAAAGAAACGAGACAGCGAGAGAGACTGGACAATACCAGGTTTGGGCCGACAAGTAGTAAGTAATATTTGTGTCACACAAATGTCAGGCAATGACCATTTGCAACAAGATACAATTCAATCATTGCCCCTTGATGTTCAACGCTGTTACCTTCACTGAATCCCCTACTATCAATATCATGTGGTAACCACTGACCGGAAAGTGAACTGGACTCATCATAACAGCAGGTCACAGGATCAGAACACACTGGCGAGGAACCCATCTTCTGACTCCCCAAAGCCTGTCTACCATATAGACACAAGTCAGGAGTGTGATGGAATATTCCCCACTGGCCTGGATGAGAGCAGCTCCAACAACACTCAAGAAGCTTAACACCATCCACGACAAAGCAGCCCCGACTTGATTGACACCACATCCACCACTGACACAGTAGCAACAGTGTATATCATCTGCAAAATATATTACACTATTCACTAAGGCTCCTTGAACGACAAGGGCATGGGAACACCACCATCTGCAAGTTCCCCTCCACGTGATTCACAATGCTGACTTGGAGAAATATCGCCATTTCCTCAGTGTCACTGGGTCAAAATTCTGGAATTCCCTCCCTAAGAGCATTGTCTGTTAACCTACAGCACATGGACTGCAGCGGTTCAAGAAGGCAGCTCACTCCCACCTTCTCAAGGGGGCAAGTAGGGACAGACAATAAATGCTGGTCAAAAAGACACCACATACAGTTAATGAAAAAAAAAAAGGTAGAATAAGAAAGTTCATTCTGAATGTTACAGTTTGTAAAGGTGTTAGGTTAGACCTTAAGATGACATTAATCCCATTTAAAAAATAGAGACAGGTATAGATTGTTCAGCCCCATGACCTTGCTCCACCATTCAATGGGATCACGGCTGATCCAATATTCCTCATGTCCACCTACATGCCTTGTCCCCATAACCTTAGATTCCAAGAATCTATCTGATCAAGAATCTATCTTGGACTTAAAAATACACAAGGACTCTGCCCTCACAGCTCTCTGAAAAGGAGTTACAAAGACACTCAATCCTCACAGAGGACATTCCTTCTTATCTCAGCTTTAAACTGATGTCCCTTTATTCTGAGACTATGCTTTCTGGTTTTGGACTCTCAGGAGGGGAAACATCCTCTCAGCATTTACCCTGTCAAGTCCCTGAAGAATTGGTTCTGAGGAAGGGTAACCGGACCTGAAACGTTAACTCTGATTTTAATTCAGTTGCTGCCAGACCTGCTGAGCTTTACCAGCAACTTGTTTTTGTCCCTTAAGAATCTGTTTCAATAAGATCACCTCTCATTCTTTGAAACTCCAGTTAGTAGAGTTCCAACCTGTTTAATGTTTGCTCACAAGACAATCCATCCATACCATGGATCATCCCAGAGAACTTTCTCTGAACTGCGTCCAATGAAACAATAATCTTTCCTTAAATAAAGTGACCAAAACTGCTCACAGTACACCAGATATGATCTGTTGCAGCAAGGCTTCCCTACGCTATACTCCAATGCCCTTGAAATAAGGGCCAACATTCCATTTGCCTTCCTGATTACTTGCTGCCTGTGTGCCAGCTTTCTATGTTTCGTGCACAATTTCTCCCAAGTCCCTTGGTGTTGCAGCTTTCTGCAGTTTTTCTCCATATACACAGTACTCTGTTCTTTTGTTCTCCTTCCAAAATGAACACCAAATTTTCCCATATTGTCCTCCATTTGCAAACTTTTTGCCTACTTACCTAATCCATCAATATCTCTCTGTAAACAGTTTGTATCCCTCTCGTCATCTGCCTTTCCACTTACCGTTGTGTCTTCTGCAAATTCAGCTATAGAACATTCGCTTCCTGCCTCCAAGTCATTAATATTTACCATAAACAGCTGCAGTCCCAGCGCTGAACCCTGTGGAACCCCACTGGTTATAGGTCGCCTGAGAAAGAACCCCTTAACACCCTGTTTCCTACCCCTAAGCTAATTCTCTACACACGCCAATATATTACCTCCAATACTGTGGGCTGTTATAACAAAGAACAAAGAAAATTACAGCACAGGAACAGGCCGTTCGGCCCTCCAAGCCTGCGCCGATTGAGATCCTCTGTCTAAACCTGTCATCTATTTTCCAAGGGTCTGTATCCCTTTGCTCCCTGTCCATCCATGTACCTGTCCAGATACATCTTAAAAGACACTAACGTGTCTGCGTCTACCACCTCCACTGGCAACGTGTTCCAAGCACCCACCACCCTCTGCGTAAAGAACTTTCCACGCATATCTCCCGTAAACTTTCCTCCTCTCACTTTGAACTCATGACCCCTAGTAATTGAGTTCCCCACTCTGGGAAAAAGCTGGTTTTAGAGCTTGTTTGATTTTTTTTAACCATACAATATACTTTTTGTTTAAAAATGTGAAACCTTGTGATGCTGTTTCACTCAGTTTATCACTGGGGGTTGAAATTTCCATTTAATCCTGAGCAATTTCTTTAAATTGTCCCTGAATCACTGAATCAAAGTCCTAGAACTCTTTCTTGAACAGTATTGAGAGGGTCTGCACATCTCAGGGGCTGCAGTGGGTCAAGACAGGTCATTACCAAGAGCAAATAAAGAAACCTTCTAGATTCTGCTTTAGGTGTCCTCACTGGCTCACAAATCTCCTGGTCTGTTTACACCTAGAATCTTACCCGCACAAATAAAACCTTTTATTCTTCTGTCGAGTAGAAAGGAGCACAGGATACTCACTGTGTCTGCACGTACTGACATTCAGAACTCCGGACTCTCTGCATGGACAGAAGCCTTTGTTGGGCGGATACACAGTCCCATTTGCAAACATGGTCTTTGGGGCAACATAGTGGTAAGAAGGTATATCTAAAGTCCAACCAGATTTCTGAAACACTAGTTCCAATGTTCTGTTTAAAAAATAAAGACATTTCAGTAATTTTAATAAATTTCTTTCTGTACTCATAAACGGATCTGTGCAAACTCTGAACAGAACAAACGCTGGGTGTGTAGAAAGTTCCAACACAAATAGCCTATTAAGTCTTCACGAGTGATTTTCTCCAAATTTCAGTTGACTGGTTTTTATTATATGACTGGTTTGTGATAGAGTGTGATGCCAACAGCTTGGATTCAATTCCTGTGTCAGTTAAGGTCAAGGTCAGCATGAAGGTCTCACCTTCTCAATCTCAGCCCTTTCCTGAGGCGTGGTGACCCTCTGGCTAAATTCAACCATCAGTTTGTTAAGATCATGTCTTTTTCTTTTTCTGTATTAATTGGGAAGAGGATCTGTTTTAGACCCCAAGAATTCAAAAGCAAAAATACCTGGTGAAACTCAGTAAGTCTGGCAGCTTCTGTGGGGAGAGAGCAGAGTTAAGGTTCAAGTCCAGTGCAACTATTCTTTGGAACTGAAAGCAGCTAGAAAATAGCACTTTTTTAAAAAATGCTGTTAACAGAGGGGGAGGAGGAGTGAGTGGATCAGATAGTGAAGGTGCCCAGAGCAAAATGCAAAAGGTAGTGCTAACGGCGACAGATGTAAAATCAGTTTGAAAAAGGAGAAAACGGGTGCACTCATCTGAGAAGCAAACCAATAAAGACAGGGAAGGTAGGGGGAACATAAAAAAAAACTGGATTCAAGAGATCACACACTAGGTGTGGGGCTCAATATTGAGTTCCAGAGGTTGTAAAGTGCCTAAACAAAATGAGTTCCTCCAGCTTGTGGTGTTACGCTTTACAAGTGTGAGCCAGGCACACGTACTTTCTGCAAGCAAGGGCAAGTCTCTGGAGAAGGCAAATCAAGGACCAGCAAGTCCTGGCAAATGTGAACCCTGCAAACAGTGATCATTGAACTGCCTACCCATTCCTTCCCTCCTCACTTCATACACCCACAAGCACTTGCGAGTGTGTGAGAGTGAACGAGTGGGGGGAGAATTGGAGTTTCAGGGGTCAATGTTAAACTAGTGGAGTTGTGTGTCAATAGTTCATAATTGCTTTCCAGTCCTCATGAATAATGATTTATGACAAAGAAACAGATTCTGTTAAGTGTAGAAACCTGATCTGTCCAACTGGAATCTGAACAGACAGGTACACTGTGGAGTTGTCAAAGTAACAACTCCATGTGATATTTTAAAACTTAAACTGTCACAACTGTTCAGGGATTGAAACAATCAGTAACAAGTCTTTCTGGAATAAACAGTTTCCGGAGATGGAAAGGACAAGGAAAAACCGTTACAAAGCAATTAGAAGCAACATGTTAATTAACCACCTCTGGGAAAGAGTCATCAATAGGAACATAAACAGGTTGTTTCCGGGGGCAGAGAAGGTAACTTCATAGAATCACAGAATCCCTATGGTGTGGAAACAGGCTCTTTGGCCCAACAAGTCCACATCAACCCTGACCCATCACCCTTTAACCCATCTAAGCTACATACCCCTGAACACTATGGGCAATTTACCATGACCAATCCACCTAGCCTGCACATCTTTGGACTCTGGGAGGAAACTGGAGCTCCCGGAGGAAACCCACGCAAAGACAGAGAGAATGTGCAAACTCTGCACAGCCAGTCACCCGAGGGTGAAATCGAACCTGGGTCTTTGGTGCTGTGAGGCAGCAGAGTTAGTCACTGAGCTACTGTGCCACCCCTGAACTTGATAGAGATACAAAAAAACTGCAGATGCTGGAATCCAAGGTAGATAAACAGGATGCTGGAGGAACAGAGTAAGCCAGGCAGCATCTGGAGGAAAGTCGCAGTCAATGTTTCGGGTATAACCCTTCTTCAGGACTGTGGGGGTAGGGGGAGCTGCAGATAAAGCCGGGTTTATTTTTTTTTAGGGGGAGGGTGGGGAGGCGGTGGTGGTTGTTAGTGAAATGGCGGTGATTTGTGGAAGCCAGGACTAGGTATGGCCTGGTGGGTCAATGGGAGGGATGAATCCAGTGGCATTCATCTTCTATATTGATGAGACCAAACATAGACTGGGTGACCATTTCACCGAGCATCTTCGCTGGCCTGTAAACAGCCAGCCTAACCACCCAGTCAGTCAGTCAGTCATCGACCATTTCAACTCCTTCCCACTCAGCCCCCGTTTCCCCTCCAGCATGCCTGTCCTCAGCCTCCTCTGCTGTCACAGTGACTCGGAATGCAAATTTGAAGACCACCACCTTATCTTCTGCCTGGGCACCCTACAGCCCGGAGGACTCAACAATGAGTTCTCTAGTTTCAAATAACCTTCCCCCATTCCCCAGCTCCCTTTCCATCCCCACCTCTTCCCTTCCATTCCACCTTCTGACCCTCCGTTCCAGACAGATACCAGGTTCATCCCGGTGTCCACCCATCACCACCATTCCACTACACGGCCCTACCCATCCCCTCCTTACTTGCAGCTCCCCCTACCTTCCCCACATCCAGTCTCAAAGAAGGGTAATACCTGAAATCTTGACTTCTCCTTTCCTCAAAGTAACTTGATAACCTGCTGCCTTGTGACATATGAGTAATTCAAACTGCTTGCAGAAGGAATTTCTTGAGGTAAAGGGATTAACTGCAGGCAAGTTGTTTTAAATAAACACTTAATGCTGAATGTAACAAGCTTATCTGCAACTAAATCTTCAACTGCTTGAACAAACCAAATCCCAAACAAGATAACAGTGCCCTTAACCCATTTCCAAGAAGTGCAGTCACCCCTTCAATAATCCTTCATTTTAAAAATCTTTTGCTCATTTTTGCCCACAATCATAAATACACGACATTTTAGAAAAAGGCTAGCAGAGGAAGAAAACCTCAAATCATTTAAAGAAGGTACCTGGACATGCCCCTTCAAGTACTGTAACCTGCGTCAGACCGATGGCTGGGAAGTGGGGTCAATCTGGATGGATTGCATTTTGATCAGCAGACGACAGACTAAGAGGCCTCCATCTGTACCATAAATATTCCACAATTCTATACTGTCAACTTTCCCCACACAGTAGGAACATAGAAAACAGGAGCAGGAATAGACCATTTGGCCATTAGAGCCTGCTGTTAAAGGCTGCAAGTGCTTTATTACCACCAAGAAGTCTGAGGTAACAGTGCAGCAGAGATGCAATGTAGCAAATTTGTGACCTAATTTACTGGACTTTAATGAATTCTTGTATGGGATGTGGGCGTCAGTGGAAAGGCCAACATTTGTCAACATTTCTGAAGAAGGGTCTAGGCTCAAAACGTCAGCCTTCCTGCTCCTCTGATGCTGCTTGGCCTGATGCGTTCATCCAGCTCTACGCCTGGTCATCTCAGATTCTCTAGCATCGGCAGTTCCTACTATCTTTGTCACTCAGTTCTGGTTGCCCTTGAATTGATTGGCTTGAAACCATGTTGCTGAGAGTCTGGACTGAAGTAGAGCAGACTTGGAAGGGAACACAGATTTCCTAAAAGGACATGATGGATTTTCACAACAATTGACAGTGATTACATGGTCACCATTAGGTTAGCTTTAACTTCAGATTTTTAATCAAATTTCATTTCACTGTCAGCCACAGAACTGGAGACCTGGATTACTTTTACTGTGACATTATCACTGTGCCACAGGACCCCACATTTCTCAGGAGTTCCACTCAACAATTCTGCAAACAAAAGCATTCTATTGAATTGCATTTGCTTTAACCTATTAAACCAGTTCTAAGAGACCCGTACAGTATTTTATTTGCAACATATAGATCAGACAGTGATTGTTTCCTACCTGCAGGAGTCTGGGCTGTAAAAGGTTAATGTGTCTGAAGGAGTGATAAATGGAGGCCACATTTCACCTGCTGTCCCATTTATCATGTTACATTGCTTAGAACGCCAGTAGTTAACCTGGATTGGAAAGAAAGTGATAAAATCAAGGCTGCATTTGCTGGCGCTGGCACTGGCACATGTGCATTTGAATGGTGGAGACATGTGACCAGGAGATGGGGTGCCTTCCACAACCCCATCCTCACTCCCCTTCCCTGCCTTCACTCTCCTGTCCCCTCCTTGCACCCCCCCCTCCAACTTTGTCCTTCCTTATCCCCGCGCACCACCCCGCAACCTCACCCCCACCCTTTAAACCCCTGCTCCTCACTACGGGAAGCGAGGGAAGAGATTGCTGCCCCTTGGCAATGATCTTTGTGTCCTCACCGTCCACTGGAGTAAAATGTTATTCCCTTGTTCAAGAAAGGGAATAGGGATAATCCTGGAATTATAGATCGGTCAGTCTTACTTCTGTGGTGGACAAATTACTGGAGAGGATTCTCAGCGATAGTATTTATGATTATTTGGAAAAACACAGTTTGATTAGAAATAGTCAGCACGGCTTTGAGAAGGGCTGGTCATCCCTCACGAGCCTTATTGAATTCTTTGAGGATGTAACAAAACACATCGATGAAGGTAGAGCAGTGGATGTGGTGTATATGGATTTTAGCAAGGCATTTGATAAGGTTCCACATGGTAGGCTCATTCAGAAAGTAAGGAGGCATGGGATTCAGGGAAATTTGGCTGTCTGAATACAAATTCTGGCTGTCCAATAGAAGACAGAGGGTGGTAGTAGATGGAAAGTGTTCAGCCTGGAGCTCAGTCACCAGTGGTGTTCCGTAGGGATCTGTTCTGGGACCTCTGCTTTTTGTGATCTTTATAAATGACTTGGATGAGGAAGCAGAAGGGAGGGTTAGTAAGTTTGCCGATGATACGAAGGTTGGAGGAGTTGGGGACAGCGTGGAGGGCTGCCGTAGGTTGCAACAGGACATTGACATGATGCAGAGCTGGGCAAAGAAGTGGCAGATGGAATTCAACCCAGAAAAGTGTGAAGTGATTCATTTTGGAAGGTCGAATTTGAATGCAGAATACAGGGTTAATGGCAGGATTCTCGGCAGTGTGGAGGAACAGAGGGATCTTGGGGTCCACGTCCATAGATCCCTCAACTTTGCTACTCAAGTTGACAGGTTGTAAAGAAGGCGTATGGTGTGTTGGCTTTCATTGGCAGGGGAATTGAGTTTCAGAGCAGTGAGGTTATGCTGCAGCTCTATAAAACTCTGGTTAGACCACACTTGGAATATTGTGTTCAATTCTGGTGACCTCATTATAGGAAAGATGTGGAACCTTTAGAGACGGTGCAGAGGAGATTTACCAGGATGCTGCCTGGACTGGAGGGCAGATCATATGAGGAAAGGTCAAGGGAGCGAGGGCTTTATTCATTGGAGCGAAGGAGGATGAGAGGTGACTTGATAGACGATGAGAGACATAGATAGAGTGGATAGTCAGAGACTTTTTCCCAGGGCGGAAATGACTATTACGAGGGGGCATAATTGTGAGGTGATTGGAGGAAGGCATAGGGGAGATGTCAGACGTAGGTTCTTCACACAGAGAGTGGTGGGCGTGTGGAATGCGCTGCCGGTAGTAGTAGTGGAATCAAATACTTTAGAAACTTTTAAGCGACTTTTGGATAGGAGGATGGAGCATGGAGCATGGAGGATAGTAAAATGTTGGGTGTGCAGGGTAGATTGATTTTAGTAGGATAATAGGTCGGCACAACATCGTGGGCCAAAAAGTGCATGTACTGTACGGTACTGTTCTATGTTCTCATCAGTCCGAACCCCCGCCCGCATCCCACAAACCCCATTTCACATTTGCATTTCCTTTATGCATGTGCTCAGTGTAACCTTTATGTTCAACATCACACACAAACTGCAACAGTGGGTCTGGGATCAGTTGCGGGTGTCAGCAGATGCTGCCTTTGGGAAGTGCTACAAAAGGTTAATGTGAGAACAGAAAGTAGATTGAAAAGACAAGAGAAATTGTAGTTAATGCTAAAAGCTTGGCCGGAACAAACAATTCCTAAATTTACAAACCTCTTTAATACCGTTCCAATTGTCTATAAGATGAACTTTAGCAATATTATCGACTCCTGTATAAACTGTGAAAAACCCAGTATTCGAGTTGTTCATCTGTAAAGAGATGGTAAAATCTGCATCAACAACCTTCTTATGCAATGTAAAGACCTGAAGTTCGACTTTCTGAGCTTCTTGCATTATGGATGCCAGCTGCTAACTTCACCCAGTTCGTGTACAAGTTCAACTTTGACCCCAGCAATAACCTAATACCAAGGTTTATATTTGGTAAACTGAACAGATATTCAACAGGAATCAACGTTGAGACAATTACTGTTCACAATTTATGTCAGATCACAGAATGAGACAAATCAATCCATCTTGTGTGTGCCGGCATTTCGAAAAAGCTATTATTATGAATACCTAATTTTAAAATGCTTTAATATCATTTTGGTTTGGGAATTGAAGTTTTTAAATATGTACTAAATAAGAATAAAGAAAATACCAGGAACTGCAGACCAGTAGCAGGGGGCCATCAGAAACCAAGAATAATTTCTGAACTGGAATCACTAAGCAAGTGAGGCTCATCGGGGGGTTGCAATGTCCATAATCATAAGACGCTTAAGGAGAGTTGGCAGGTAGACTAGCTAGATACCAATATACCATAGAGTATAACAGAGCACCAAGGAGGTTCAGTGAATTCCTGAGAGTTGTGGTATGGTCTCAGGATTGTGTAAAGTGTAGGAAGCTCTTGATGGAAACGATGGTAGATCAATGGGTGTGTTGTTGAAATTTTCAGGTATAAAATGACAAGTGTTCACAAAATATAAAGCTAAGCCGTTTTGCTTCAATCTTGTACGTTATTATAAAAGTTTGCTTTAAACATGAAACCTGGTTACAAAAGTCTTTCTGCTGCTAACTGGAGTTTCAATTTCTTTTTCAAAGTCACTAGTACACACCAAGATTATAACACCGTCGTAAGGACTGTTTTCATTATTCTGTACTTTTGACTGTGGACTGAAATGGAAAAAGAACTGTTTTAAAAGCAAAGGAGTCATAGGAACACTGTACAAAGAAAGGCCTTTTGGCCCATCTAGTCTGCACTGACAAAGAACTACCCTAAAGCTTACGAGATTCACTTACCAGCACTTGGCCCGTGGCTTTGAATGTTATGACATTTCAAATGCTCATCCAAGTACTTTTTAAAAGAAGTTATGAATTTTCCTGCTCAGCTACCCTTTCAGGCAGTACATTCCAGATTCCCACCGCCGTCTAGATGACAAATCTTTCCGTTAATCCCCTCTAAACCTCCTGCCTTTCAGATTATTATCATGGCCTTTGTTACTGACCCCTGAACAAGGGGAACAGCTCCTTTCTATCCACTCTGTCCATGCTCCTCAATTTTATGCGCCTCAATAACGGTCCCCCCTCAGCCTTCTCTGTTCCAAAGAAAAACAACTTGAGCTTGTCCAACCTCTCTTTACAGCTCCATCCAAGGGAACATCCTGGTGAATCTCCTCTGCACTTCCTGAAGCTCAATCACATCTTTTCTATAGTGCAGTGACCCAGAAAGCGCACAGTACTCCAACTGCAGCCTAACCAAAGCTCCAACATAACCTCTCCTATAAAACATGCCTCCAACTTATAAAGGCTAGTGTCCCATATGCCTTCTGAAATACCCTATTAACCTGTCCTCCCACCTTCAGGGATGGTTGGATAAGCATCCCAAGATTCCTCTGCATATCTGAATAACAGGGCACTAGGAAGCTCATCGTGTACAAAGAACAACACAGCACAGGAACAGGCCCTTCGGCCCTCCAAGCCTGTGCCAACACATTTTGCCCTTCCATACTAAAACTGTCTTCACCTACAGGGTCCGGATCCCCCTATTCCCCTCCTATTCATGTATTCATCCAGGTGCTTTTTGAATGCTGCTATTGCATCTGCTTCCACCAGCTCCTCTGGCAGCATGTTGCAGGCACTTACCACCTTTTGTGTGAAAAACTTGCCTCGCACTTCTCTTTTAAACTTCTCCCCGCAACCCCCCCACACCCCCGCACCTCCCCAACATCTTGAACTTGTGTCCCCTAGTAAGTGACCCCTCCAACCTGTGAAAAAGCCTCATACTTTCCACTCTATCCGTGCCATTCATAATCTTGTAAACTATCAGGTCGCCCCTCAAACTCCTACATTTCAGTGAAAACAAACCCAGTCTATCCAACCTTTCTTTGGAGCTAAAATCTCCCATTCCAGGCAACATCCTGGTGAACCTTTTCTGTACCCTCTCCAAAGCATCCACACCCTTCTGGTGGTGTGGCACGTACTTACTTGCCTCGGTACTGCTTCCAAAGTGCATCACCTCACGTGTATCAGGGTTAAATTCCATCTGGCACTGATCTGATCAATTTGTTTACATATCTTCCTGTAACCCAACACCTTCCCCCTAATTGTCAACCACCTGGTCAATTATCCACTAACTTACCCCCAACCCAACACTCTCATCTGCATAATTTATGAACAGTACAAACAACGCAGGACCCCGCACTGATCCCTGTGGTACACCAGTGCACACTGGGCACAAACAGCCTCAACCACCACCCCTTGTCTCCTGGCACTAAGCCAATTTTGGATCCAACTTGCCTGGTTACTCTGGATCCCATGTGGCACCTTGTCAAAGGCCTTGCTGAAAATCCTTAGAAAATTACATCAACTGCGTTACCTTCACCTACACATCTGGTCACCTCCACAAAAAAAATTCAATCAAATTTGTTAGACATGACCTCTTTTTGAAAAAGCCATAATGACTATCCCTGATCAAATCTTGCCTCTCCAAGCAGAGATTAATTCTCTCCTTCAGAATTTTCTCCAATAGTTTGTGTGTCAATGAGGTAAACACTCACTGGTTTATAACACCTGGTTTATCTCTACCACCCTTGTTGAAAAGTAGGGCACATTAGCTGTCCTCTAGCCCTGTGGCACCTCCCCATTGGCCAGGAGAGAAATAAAAATTTGGATCAGTGCCCCCATAAATTTCCTCCCTCATCTCTCACAGCAGCCTGCAATACAACTAACTTGGACCTGGGTACTTACCCATTTTTACAGCCCACCAAAACCTCCAATATCTTCTCACTCCCAAAGTCAACCTGCTCAGGAACCTCACAGTCACTCTTCTAGAATTCTGTACCTGCATTTCTCCTTCTCCAAAGTGGAGACACCTGACTTATACCCTCCAGTGGCACACACAGACTGCCCCCTTGTTCCCTAATGGGCTCTACTCTTTCACTGGTTACACAAAGAAACCACGTTGGACAAATCTGCTGAAATTCTTTGAAAATGTAACTAGAATGTTGAGCTGCCAGTCCTAGCCTTCTGTCACCAAGTTTCTGTAATGGCTACATCATCGTAGTTCCGTGTACTAACATGAATTATGGCTTTAAGCTCACCTGCCTTACCGGTTATACACCTTGCATTAAAATAAATACACTTCAGGCTGCCAGTTCCACTTTGCTCGTTAACCTGGTCCTTCTGTTCTTCCTATCAGACTTACTTGACTTAGCGTCTACCTGCTTTTCAATCACCCTACATACCCACCTACTGCTCTGGGTTTCCACCACCATCCCATCACCATATAAATTTAAACTCCGAGTGGCACTAACAAACATCCCTGCAATACTTAAGAATATCTTGGGATTAGCCCTAATTTTACTTGCACGTGTTTTCTAATGCCCCACTCTGCATTCCTAATTGCTTTGTCAAGTTCACACACTTTTGACACTCTACCAGGGCCTCCAATGATTTATTCCCTTTGTACTTGTTAAAAGCCTCTCTTTTCCTTCTTTTCCAATCCTGAACATTCCTGGACATCCAGGATTTCTTGAGCTTGTGCTACTACATTTCACCCAAAAGGGAATATGTTGGGATTGTACTCTCCATAACAATCTTAAAATACACAGTCAACATTTTAGGTTCATAAGCAAGTTCTGAAGAAGGGTCACAGAACTTAAAACGTTAACTCCGTTTTCTGTCCACAGATACTGCCAGACCACAGTTTCTCAGCAGAGATAGGGGAAGACTTTTAATGAATATTTCTCCTCAGTGTTTACTGAGGAGAGAATCATAAGGGGAAAAAGTGGAGATGTTTTGGGCCACATACACATTACCAAAGAGGTGGTGTTTGCAGCTTTAAAGCACATTAAGGTGGATTAATCCCCTGGGCCTGATCAAGTCCATCCTCGGACATTGTGGGAGGTGAGGGGAGAAATTATAGAGGTCCTGGCAGAGATTTTTGCTTCATCTTTAGCCACTGGTGAAGTTCCAGAAGTCTGAAGGGTGGCTAATGTTGTTCCATTACTTAAAGAAAATTAGCAAAGACAAGCCAGGGAACTACAGGCCAGTGACCTCAGTGGTAGGCAAATTGTTGGACAGGATACTGAGGGACAGGATTTACCAACATTTGGATGGTCAATGTCAGATTAGGGGTAGTCAGCATGGATTTGAGCGTGGGAAGTCATGTCTGGAAAATCGTTGAGAGTTTTTTGAAGACGTAACCAAGGGGATAGAGGAGGGTAGGGCCGTGGATGTTGTCTATGTGGACTTTGGTAAGGCCTTTGATAAGGTCTCACATGGCAGGCTAGTCATGAAGGTTAGGTTGCATGCGATCCAGGGAGATCTAACTATTTGGATTCAAAATTGGCTCAATGGTAGGAAGCAGAGGGTGATGGTTGAAGGTTGTTTCTTGGACTGGGGGCCTGTGACTAGTGGTGTGCCATAGGGGTTAATGCTGGGGCCTTTGTTATTTATTATTTACATAAATGATTTGTATGCAGATGTACAAGGCATGATTAGTGAGTTTGAGGATGATACAAAATTAGGAGTTATTGTTGATAGTGAGGAAGGTTATCAAAAATCACAGAGGGATCTTGATCAGATGGGGAAGTGGGCTGAAGATTGGCAAATACAATTCAATACATGGGCAGCATAGTGGCTCAGTGGTTAGCACAGCTGCCTCTCAGTGCCAGGGACCCGGGTTCGATTCCACCCTCAGGTAACTGTCTGTGTGGAGTTTGCACGTTCTCCCCGTGTCTGCGTGGGTTTCCTACGGTGCTCCGGTTTCCTCCCACAGTCCAAAGATGCGCAGGTTGGGGTGGATTGGCCAAGCTAAATTGCCCCATAGTGTCCAGGGGTGTGTAAATTAGGTGGAATAGACATGGGAAACACCAGATTACAGGGAAAGGGTAGGGGAATGGGTCTGGGTGGGATACTCTGAGGGCCAGTGTGGACTGAATGACCTGTTTCCACATTGTGGGGATTCTACGTTTCTGCGAATACAGATAAGTGTGAGGTATTGCACTTTGGAAAGTCAAACCAAGATAGGATTTTACAGTAAATGGTGAGATCCTGAGAAGTGTTGTGGAACAGAGGGACCTAGGAGTACAAGTATATTGTTTGTTGAATATGGTGTCACAGGTGGACAGGGTGGTGAAGAAGGCATATAGCCTTCATCGTTTGAGGCATTGAATACAGGAGTTGAGACATTATGCTACAGTTGTATAAATCATTGGTGAGTCTGCACTTGGAATATTGTGTACAGTTTTGGTTATCTTGTTATAGGAAACAAATAGTTAAACTGGAGACTGCACAAAGAAGATTTACAAGGATGTTGCCAGGACTAGTAGGCCTGAGTTTTAGGGAGAGGTTGGCCAGGATAAGTCTTTACTCCTTGGAACGTAGGAGAATGAGGGGTGACCTTGCTGAGGTATATAAAATAACATGGGGCATAGATAGGATGAATGCATAGACAGTTCGGCTCTAACATGCATTTCTTCAACAGGAATTGGCTTTAACGTGATTGGAGAATTTCGACTGCTATTTGTAGAATGCAAGCTTTCCTTGTTTGTATTGGCTACAGTGTGATTCCAGCCTCGCCAGTTTAAACGTCACTGCTATTGTGCGAGTTTCTTACAATGTGAGATAGCTCAGTTCTCATGCTATCACATTATATTAGAACCCACTGTCGTCTTTTTCCCAGGGATGGGGAATTGAAAACTAGAGGACATAGGTTTAAAGGTGACAGGGAAAAGATTCAAACAGGACCTGAGGGGCAACTTCTTCACATAGAGTGGCACGTATATGGAATGGGCTGCCTAAGAAAGTGGTCGAGGCAGGTACAGTAGTAACATTTAAAAATCATTTGGATAGGTACATGGATGGGAAGGGTTTAAAAGGGATATGGACCAAACGTGGGTAATTGCCGAGTGGACATCATGGTCAGCATGGACTAGTTTGGGCCGAAGGGCCCGTTTCCATGCTGTATTACTCTATGACTTTGGCTATTTCCACTTTTGTCTCAGATTCTAGCATCTGGAGTTTTTTGTTTTTTTTTTGTTAAAACATAGAATGTTCTGGTCACTATCACTAAACACTGTCATTGAAATACCTGTCCAGCTTCGATCCCCAGAGTTAGGTCCAGCACTGCACCGTCCCTTATTGGGCCTTCTACATGTTGATACAAAAAAAAAACTCAAGAAATCCATCCCCTCTAAACCCTTTACACTATGACTATCGCAATTAATTGTTGGGGAAAAAAGTTGAATTCCCTTATTATAAATGATCTATTATTGTTTCTGCACACATCAGTAAATTGTCTACATATCAGTTCCTTCTCACTTGCTGACTGTTGGGAGTGTGTTACAGACCCGCAAACAATGTGACTGTCCCCTTTTGATTCCTCAGCTCTACCCACAAAACCTTATTTGAAGCCCCATCCAAGACATTATTCCCTTGTCATTGCAACAACTGACTCATTAACTAATAATGCAACACCATCTCCGCTCCTACATATTCCCTTATTGAAATTCCATGTGTCAATTCGTCGGTCTTATCTATGGTACCCCTAGCATTAAACAGAAGTCATCCAACCTTGCCTTCCTCTCCTGAAACTCAACATGGCTGAAACCCCCTCTGCATTTATTCCTTTCAACAAAACAAAACAAAAAAAAGTACCTCTGCTGTGGTGATGCTTTGTGTCCCCTCCTCCGGTCACTGATTGCTGAAGTATTACTGCAGCTTTTAAAAACAAGTTCTGATGCTCATTGCAAGTGCTGTTTACATAGCTATTAGTTTAAACAGTAGTTGAACTGATGTTTACAGATGAGCTGAAGCCATGGGTGTGTAATAATGGAAATTCAGCTGGCAACAAGTAGCTGATTGGTCTTTGGATTAGTGCCAATTATAGGCTGCCTGTCAACAACTATGTGGTTGTCTCCCAAGGAGCCAAACAGCTTGGGGCTATGAACATCTTATGAGAAGCCTTCAGACCTCCACCAGCTCAGGATCTCTTTATTCTCTCCAGTAAAAAGCACTTCAAGTCTGGGGGAAAAAAGCAGCTTACTTTTCCTTAAGCTATTGTTGAAAGCCTTGACGTTTAATTATTCAGAGACCATTTCAAGTGTGAACCAGCCACCCTGTGCCTTTTGCGAACCAGTGAAAGCATCTGGAGAAGGAAGGGGGAGAAGCAGTGTCTGATCAGCAGAAGGGTCATCTTAACAGGAACCACTGTAAACAGGAACCACTGAACTGCTTTCCCAACATTTCCCTCCATCCATAACACCCTTTTTTTTGTCTTATTCTGAGTGAGATAATGGGAATTTTAAAGAATGTAAGAACCAAGAGCAAAAGAGGACAATTCAGCCCCTTGAGCTTACTCCACCATTTAGTACTATTATGGTTAATCTCATCTCGGCTTCACTCTGCTTACCTGCCTGCTGTCCATTATCTTTTAACCCAATACTAACTTTTAAATAAAAACTATCTCCTCCTTAAATTTACTCAGTGTCGCAGCACCCACTGCACTCTGGGGTAGTGAATTCTACAAATTCACAACCTTTTGAGAGAGGTAATTTTTCCTTTCAGTTGTTTCAGCGGCGGGAGTCCGGGAGAAAGCGCGAGAGCAGCCTGGGCAGGTAAGTTTGGGAGCTAACTAATACCCAAGACACTACACGCATAGTGTCTCCCACCCTTCCACCTCCCCTAACCTAATAATAACGACTAAGTGTGGTGAGCAGGTAAGCTATTTGCATTTTTTTTCCCTCATCTCTGTTATCTTTCAGGGTGGTCACCCAGACGCCAAATCCTCTGAGAGAGGGTCGGAAGGCAAAGCCGGAGTCTATTTGAGTAAATAATGGAGTAAACTTACTGGTGCAGCGAACACCGTGAAAATGTTAATTATTTAAAATTAATTAGTTAACTAGAGATGGCAGGCCAGGTGATGTGTTGTAGCTGTATGATGTGGGAGCTAGCTGATCCCATTGAGAATGGCAGTGACCACATCTGCAGCAAGTGTTGGCTGCTTGAGGAGCTCCAGCTCAAAATTGATGAGCTGGAATCTGAACTGCAAACACTGCGGCACATCTGGGAGGGGGAGAAATACCTGGATGCTGTCTTCCATGAGGCAGTCACACCTGGTAGATTAACTAATGTTAATTTGATCGGCGGGCAAGGACAGCAGTGTGAGACTTCGAGTGAGGCAAGTAGAGGGACCCTACAAACAGGAACACAGGAGCCGCAGCCCTTGACATTGTCCCACAGGTATGAGGCACTTGCTCCCTGCGTGGATGAGGAACAGGGCTGCAGGAAGGATGAGTCAACTGACCATGGCACCATGGTCCAGAAGGCCATTCAAGAGGGGGAAGCAAAAAGACAGACTGTAGCTGTAGGGGATTCCATCATCAGGGGGATAGACAGTATCCTTTGCGAGCAGGATAGAGAATCCCGCATGGTGTGTTGCCTGCCTGGTGCCAGGGTGTGAGACATCTCTGACCGGCTTGAGTGGATACTACAGAGGGAGGGAGGAGGATCCAATTGTTGTGGTCCACGTAGGTACCAACAACACAGGCAGTACTAGGAAAAAAGACTTGTTGTTTCGGGATTATGAAAAGCTAGGAAAAAAATTAAAAAACAGGTCTTCAAGGGTCACAATCTCTGGATTGCTGCCCGAGCCACATGCAAATTGGCATAGGGAGGCGAGGATCAGGGAAGTAAACACATGGCTAAAACAGTGGTGTGAGAAAGAGGGTTTCCTTTTCATGGGGCACTGGCATCAGTTCTGGGACAGGAGGAATCTATACCGCTGGGATGTACTCCACCTTTACAGGGCCGGGTCCAGTGTTCTGGCAAAAAGGGTAAATAGGGTGGTTAATAGGACTTTAAACTAGTAAGTGGGGGGAGGGAGGGGAGGGAAGTGAGCATAGAGAGAGAATAACTATTAACGTAAGGCAAAGCAGCAGCTTAGCGGGTGACAACGAAGCTTCAACTCCATTGAAAATTAGGAAAAAAGTTAAAGGGAAGGAGAACTCAAGAGCTGTTAGTAATGGAGGTAATAGGACCCAAAATGAAGGTGCAAAAACTGGCATAAGGGCACTTTATCTGAATGCTCGGAGCATTTGAAAACAAGGTGAATGGGTTGACAGTGCAAATCATGGCAAATGGGTGTGATTTAGCGGCCATTACAGAGACATGGTTGCAGGATGGTCATGACTGGGAGTTAAATATCCAGGGGTATCAAACTGTTCGGGAGGACAGACAGGAAGGTAAGGGAGGTGGTGTTGCTCTGATTTTTAAGGATGATATCAGGGCGATAGTGAGAGATGATATAGGTTCTACTGAACAAAACGTTGAATCCATTTGGTTGGAAATTAGGAATAGCAGGGAGAAGAAGTCACTGATAGGTGTGGTCTGTAGGCCACCAAATAATGACATCGTGGTGGGGCGGGCAATAAACATAGAAATAGCTAATGCATGTAAAAATGGTGCAGCAATTATCATGGGGGATTTTAATCGACATATCGATTGGTCAAACCAGGTCGGTCATGGCAGCCTTGAGGAGGGGTTCATAGAATGCATCCTCAATAATTTCCTTGAACAATATGTAATGGAACCGACGAGGGAGCAAGCTATCCTAGATCTAGTGATAGAGATAATAGGTACTGCAGATGCTGGAGAATCCGAGATAACAAGGTGTGGAGCTGGATGAACACAGCAGGCCAAGCAGCAGCATAGGAGCAGGAAAGCTTGACGTTTCGGGCCTAGACCCTTCATCAGAAATTTCTAGGCCCGAAACGTCAAGCCTTCCTGCTCCTATGATGCTGCTTGGCCTGCTGTGTTCATCCAGCTCCACACCTTGTTATCCTAGATCTAGTCCTGTGTAATGAGACAGGAATAATTAATGATCTCACAGTTAGGGATCCTCTTGGAAGGAGCGATCACAGTGTGGTCGAACTTAAAATACAGATGGAGCGTGAGAAGGTTAAATCCAGTACCTATGTCCTGTGCTTAAACAAAGGAGACTATGAAGGAATGTGGAAGGAGTTAGCTAAGGTAGAATGGGAGCAAAAACTTTATGATGGGTCAATTGAGAAACAGCGGAGGACTTTCAAAACAATTTTTCGCAGTGCTCAGCAGAATTATATTCCAGTGATAAGGAAGAACTGTAGGGAAAGAGAGAGCCAGCCATGGATGCCTAAGGAAATAAAGGAAAATATCAGATTGAAAAAAAACACATACAAAAAAGCAAAGATTAGTGGGAAACTAGTTGACCGGGAAATCTTTAAAGGCTAAAGGCTAACAGAAAGCTACAAAACAAAAAAAATTATAAAGAAAAGTAACTTAGATTATGAATTAGTCCTTTAGAGGATGAGAAGGCCAATTTAATAACTGGGAAGGAGGAAATAGCCGAGACATTAAACAATTATTTTGTGTCGGTCTTCACAGTGGAAGACACAAATAACATGCTGAAAACTAACGGCAAGAAGGTTTATAGCAGGTGAGGACCTAGAAACTATCATTATCACTAAGGAGGCAGTGCTGGGCAAGCTAACGGGGCTAAAGGTAGACAAGTCTCCTGGCCCTGATGAAATGCATCCCAGGGTACTAAAAGAGGTGAGGGGGCAAATAGCAAATGCACTAGTAATTATTTACCAAAGTTCACTGGACTCTGGGGTGGTTCCCGCAGATTATAATTGTTAACTATAGGCCAGTTAGCTTAACTTCGGTAGTGGGGAAAATGCTTGAATCTATCATTAAGGAAGAAATAGCAAGACATCTGGATATAAATTGTCCCATTGGGAACACCCAGCATGGGTTCATGAAGGGTAGGTCACGTTTAACTAATTTGATGGAACTGTTTGAGGACATTACTTGCATGGAGGACAATGGGGAACCTGTGGATGCGGTGTATCTGGATTTCCAGAAGGCATTTGACAAGGTGCCACACCAAAGGCTGCTACATAAGATAAAGTTGCATGGTATTACAGGTAATGTATTGGCATGGATAGAGAATTGGTTGACCAGTAGAAAGCAAGGAGTAGGGGTAAGTGGGTGTTTTTCTGGTCGGCGGTCAGTGGCTAGTGGTATGCCTCAGGGATCAGTGTTGGGACCGCAACTGTTTACAATTTACATAGATGATTTGGAGTTGGGGACTAAGTCTGGTGTGTCAAAATTTGCAGATGACACTAAGATGAGTGGTAGAGCAAAGTGTGCAGACGACACAAAGTCTGCAGAGGGATATAGATAGTCTAAGTGAGTGGGCAAATGTCTGGCTGATGGAGTACAATGTTGGTAAGTGTGAGGTCATCTATTTTGGTAGGAATAGCAGCAAAATGGACTATGTTTTAAATGGTAAAAAATTGCAGAATGCTGCTGTGCAAAGGGACTTGGATGCCCTTGTGCATGAATAGCTAAAAGTAGGATTGCAGGTACAACAGGTAATTAAAAAGGCAAATGGAATTTTGCCTGCCATTGCCAGAGGGATGGAGTTTAAAAACAGAGAGGATATGCTGCAGCTGTATAGGGTCCTGGTGAAGCCACACTTGGAGTACTGTGTGCAGTTTTGGTCTCCTTACTTGAGAAGAGATACACTAGCACTGGAGCGGGTGCAGAGGAGATTCACTCGGTTGATTCCAGAGTTGAGAGGGTTGGATTATGAGGACAGACTGAGTAGACTGGGATTATACTCACTGGAATTCAGAAGAATGAGGGAAGATCTTATAGAAACATATAAGATTACGAAGGGAATAGATAAGGTGGAGGCAGGGAGGTTGTTTCCACTAGCAGGTGAAACTAGGACTAGAGGGCATCGCCTCAAAATAAAGGGAAGCGGGTGTAGGACTGAGGTCAGGAGGAACTTCTTCATCCAAAGGGTTGTGAATCTGTGGAATTCCCTGCCCAGTGAAGCGGTTTAAGCTACCTCACTGAATGTTTTTAAGGCAAGGCTAGATAAATTTTTGAACAGTAAAAGGAATTAAGGGTTATTGGTGAGTGGGTGGGTAAGTGGAGCTGAGTCTCAAAAAGATCAGCCATGATCTTGTTAAATGGCGGGGCAGGCTCGAGGGGCCGGATGGCCTACTCCTGCTCCTAGTTCTTATGTTATGTTATGTTCCGTTCCTCACCCGTTTTAAATCTGCTACCCCTTATACTAAAACTATAAAAACGCTCATTCTAAAAATTGCCCTACATTTGGCACCATCCTCTAAGTCCACTTTGTCAATCCCCTTTAGCATCTCATTAGATCTTCTCTCATTCTCCTAAATTCCAGTATCGGCCTAAACATTTCAATCACTTCTCATTAGACAAACCCTTCATCTCTGGAATCAATCCAGTGAATCTTCTCTGAACTACTTCTAATAAAATTACATCCCTCTTCAAGTAAAGGAACCAAAGTTGTACACAATACTCCAGGGCATTAATGTGACTGCACCTAAACAATTGCAGCAACACTGCCCAAATTTTATACTCTATTGCTTCAGGAATAAATGCCGAAATTCCATTTGCTTTCCTTATTACCTGCTATTCCTGCTAACCAGTTTTCTGAAATACATGCACGAGAACACCCAGATCCCTCTGCACTAAAGCACTTGCGTTTCTCTCCATCTAGATAAGTTGCCTTTCTATTCCTTTGATCAAAATGGATAACCTCACACTTATGTTAAGCTTTGTCTGCTAAAAATGGTCCACTCAGCTCACCTATTCATTTCCATTTACGGATTTCTTATTCCTTCATTGCAACTTACTTTCCCACGTATTTTAGTATTAGCAGCAAAAAAAATGGTTCCAGCACTTTCTACCCCTCCACCCAAGCCACTGTAAATAGTTTGGGGCCCCGAAGTCTGAACCCCATGGTATCCCAGTAGGTACATTGTGCCAACCAGAAAAAGACACATTTATCCTGACTCTCTGCTGTGTTGGTTAGCTAATCCTCAATCGCAACATGGTGGCTCAGCACTGCTGCCTCACAGCACCAAGGACCCGGGTTCAATTCCACCCTCGGGTGACTGTCTGTGGAATTTGCACATTCTCCCAGCGTCTGCGTGGGTTTCCTCCCACAGCCCAAAGATGTGCAGGTTAGGTGGATTGGCCATGAGACATGTAGGGTTTATATGCAGGTGGGTATGTGTCTGGGTGGGATGCTCTCCAGCGAGTTGTTGTGGACTTGTTGGGTCGAATAATCTGTTTCCACACTGTAGGGAGTCTAATGATTCTCTGAGAAGAGTTTTAATTCATACAGTTTTAGGCTGATTGTTCATAATCGTTTACTTGTATTTATTTCCTTGCAGAGTCTACTTACTTGTAATCAATAGCAATCCTTGCTAAGTACAGAAACTGAGTCTGTTGTCTTTGTCAACCTGGATCTGAAAGTCAGGTATGGGGAATTTTGCACACCTTCTAAAAAAAAAGGTCAAATTTTGTGATGATTCTGGGAATGCCGGGGGCTAGATTTTCAACCCAATACCCCAGTGAGATGCAACACCACCTAATTACTCCCACTTTCCCCATATCCATGGGAATCATTACTTTTCAATCTTTCTCAAATACCCTTTCGAAATAAACCATAAGACCATGGAGCAGAAGGCAGCCATTTGGCCCATCAAGCCTGCTGTACCATTCGGCGAGATTATTGCTATTCTGATAACCATCAACTCTACACTTCTGCAACCTCCCCATAACCCTGGATTCCTTTACTGATTAAAAATTGAATATACTCAAGAAGCCAGCCTCAGCAGCTATCCGCAATAAATAATTTCACAGATTCACTGTCTTGGGACAAGTTCATCCTCAAAAATTGTTCTTAAATGTGTGAATTCTTGACTGCTAATCAGACAGCTCCCCTGCCAACCACTGTTGACTCAGATTGTGTCTTCGGGTCCTAGATCCTTCCACAAGGCAAACCGACCTTTACGCACCTACCCTGTCAAGTCTCCTTAGAAATGTGTCTGATTCAATAAGATTGCCTTTCTTTCTTTTAAATTCCAATGAGTACAGGCCCGTCCTACTGTTATTACGGACTCAGTTTCCAACATTGCATTCTACATCAAAAACATTACGTACATAATTACTTTCCTAAGCTTTAATTAAAATCGCACCTGTTACTGCTCCACCTGCCACCAAAAACATTTTTCCCTTCCTCAAAATCCTTCAGAATTTTGAGTTTATTGATGAAATCTCCCTTTAAATTTGCTCTAAAGAGCAATCCCAGCCTTTCCATTTTCTCTGCAAAACCAAACTCTCTCATCCATGGTTCTATTCTAGGCAGTCATCCCCTAGCCATAACAATGCCAAGGATTCCATAGCCTTAAAAACCTTCTTCACTTACCCTGCCACTTTAACAGTTTGTTTCTCTGTTAAATACAACTGGCCCTTAACATAGAAACATTTACTTATTTCAGATTTTAGTATTAGAAAAGATACTTACTTCAGCAAACAAACCAAATTTTCCTTTAAATGGGATAGTGCCTGGAAAAACTCGATTAAGAAAATCAACAAGTGGATCATCATATCCCCATGTTATCTCCTTCACAGATTTCTTAATAAATGGAGTTTCACTAAATGTCTTCAAGGCAGTGCTGAAGAGGAGTTTCAAAACATAAGGCAAATCTTCAACCATTAAAGCTGCACCCTGCGATTAAATCAAACAGTTAAAAAAAATTACAAGATAGTAAAGCAATAACCACCATTCGCAAGTTGGATTGGCAGATCTTTCCCCTTAAGGAATAGCACAATTGAAGGAGTGTCACTGGTCCAGGCCCACGTTTTTTGAGCAATTTCTGTTTTAGCTTCCCATTGCCAGCATCCTCAGTTCTTTGTATTTTTATTTTTAGTTATGCAGTTATACAAAACCCTGGATAGACCCCACTTGGAGAACTGAGAACAGATCCAGCCACCACACCACAGGAAGGATATATATCGTCACCCCTTAACCTCCTGCACTCTAGTGAAGGAAGTCCCAGCCTATCGAGCCTCTCCTCATAACTAAAGCCCTGTAGTCCCAGCAAAATCCTGGTAAACCTTTTCTGAGCCCTCTCCAATTTAGTAACATCCTTCCAATAGCACGACAACCAGAACTGTACGCAAACCTCCAAAAATGGCCTCACCAACATCCTGTATAACCTCAAAATGATGTCCCAGTCCCATACTCAGTGGTAGTGTATTTGGATTTTCAAAAGGTGCTCTGGAAGAGGTTTTTTTAAAATTTATTTATTTTACACAAAATTCAGTGGTGTGAAGTTAAAAGTACATGTGTTTTAGTACATACATTTTAGATTAGGAATTAAATTTTAACTGCAGAAAATAGAATAATGCTGAGGCACCTTGAATTAAAAAAGCACATAAGAGACAAAGGTCATGTTGCATTAAAAGATAATCAGCTGAAAAGGTAGGATCAAAAACAATAGGAAGACTTAGGTGAGCTGTAGGTCCACACTGCTTGCAACAATAACAGACTAGAGAAATCGTTTGTCTTGGGAGAGGATTCCAAAATAGTGAAAAGTATTCAGTGAATTTTGGCAGGTGGTAAAACAATTATTTCATCAGATGAAATAGAAAACGGTAAAATGAAGACTGTGTAAACAAAAGTCAGAGATTAGGAAGGATCCCGGATTTCAAATTTATCTTAGTGGGTTGTCTGGGAAACATTTGTGGCAGAATTCTTAAAAATGTGTCCAGTAGAGACACGTATAAGGGACTGGGCTAGACCTAATTTTAGTAAATAAGGTCTGGCAAATAGCAGAACTGTCAGTGGGGAGCTTTTCAGTGATAGAGGCCAACTCAGTAAACACAAACATTTCTAAAAGGAGACTGGAAATTGAAGTTTTTTTTTGTCTTGCACTCATCAAAACTAGGATCCAAGAAACAGGCTTGAAAAAAAATGTATTCCCACCATTAGATGTGATTTCGCTATTTGAAATAATTTATTAAATAATTTGGACTGTACGAAGAGTTACACTGAAAACAAATTCAAGGTCATCAGCAGGATTGTGGTAAGGTGTGTACAGAAATACTCAGGATCTTGTTTTACATAGGCTAAAGGAATTTGTACCCGCACTGCACTTTTCTTTAAAAAAAAAATAAAAATAAGGGGTCACGAAGATAGCCAGACCCTCACCAATCAAAACTGACTTGCATGGCCTGAGAACTAAGACAATTAACCATTCTTACTGCATCTCCAATCAATTATGGAGCAACTAATCAGCCCCCTCTGCTCATTCAGTATAAAATGGTGTATCGCTTGACCCCCAGTCTATTTCTCGCTTCCTCATTCTGATGAGTGCCTGGGCTGGGGTGATTCAGATATGGAGAGAAACAAGGCAGGCTGGGGTTGGTCTCATCAGCGGGGAAGTTTGAGGAGTACCTGATCAAGATGTACTAACTGGAGATGCATAGACAGGGTTGATAAGAAGAAACCTTACCCTTTAGTAGACGGGTCAATAACCAAGTTAACAGGCAGCAGATTTTGAGGAGATTTAAGAAAGATTTTATTCCTTCACCCAGAGAACGGTGGGTATTGCGAACTCACAGTCTAGAAGGATGGTAGAGGTAGATATCCTCGCAACATTCAAGAACCATTAGGATGATTACTTGAAGTACAATAGTTTAGATTGTTTCTCAATGGAGGCCAGGAGCAGGCATAGTCACATCAGATGGAATACATTGCAAATGTTTGGTAGCCTACTTTAATTGGAAAAATAACAATAGTTTTTGAATGATAAGAGACTGGGAAATATTTGCAGAAGGACCTTGGTGTGAGAAAAAAAGAACATTTCCAGTTTCCCCCTTAAAGGTTTAAGTCATAGAAGCATCGCATCTCCACAGTGTGGAAACAGGCCATCCAGTGCAACAAGTCCACACTGGACCCTCTGAACAGCATCCCACCCAGACCCATCCTCCTACCCTATCCCTGTAATCCTGCATTACCCATGGCTAATGCACCTCATCTTCACATCCCTAAACACTATGGGCAATTTAGCATGGCCAATCCACCTAGCCTACACATCTTTGGACTGTGGGAGGAAACCGGAGCACCCGGAGGAAACCCACGCAGACACGGTGGGGGAGGGGGTAGGAAAATGTGAAAACTCACAGACACAGTCACCAGAGGATGGAATCAAACCCGCATCCAATAAGTGGAAACTCTCATTTCCATTTACTTGCATCTTATTAATAAGAACAAAGTTCTTGGTCTTGTTACTAATAAGCTTCAAGAAGTCTTGTTTCTACGCGGCTTCCAATTCCCCTCTCCAAGAAACCAAGTACTGCCGGTTCATGAAATGAAAGTTACCTAGCAGCAGGTTACCACTTCCTTCTCCACACCTTGATCCAACGCCGACTCCATCACATCCTGCATGCTCCAGGATAATATCCTCTTTTCTTTTCATTCAAGCACATTGGCCAACCAACAGTCTCACCACAGCACCATGGCTGCTCTTGGACCAACTCTCACCACTTCCGCCCTTCAAGGCTTCTCTCTGGAGCTTAAAGTCACCTACCACTTGCACACTTCTACTGGGTCACATCATATGCAGGGACACAGGATCCACTTAGACAGGAAGCATATCATATCTCTTTAGCTTCATTTTGTAGCACTCACTCATTGTGAGCGAGCTTGGAGGTTGCTGGTCTCTTAGGCTTGCATTTCTGTCCAGAGGGGAGGGTAGGCAGCTTCTCATTGTGAGGAGCACTGAATAATCAAATGGATGAATATCACACTTTATGACACCACGATACATCAATATCACACCTATACCATGTGCCAGCAACTTAGATGGCAAATATACCGCATTTGCTTACCAAACACAGTCATGTCTGAAAGGCAGAGTGGACTGTAAGGTCAAGGGTGATATTTCTTTGAAATTGAGAGAATATGGAAAAGGATAATTGGTTGCCATGAGAAATGGTTGGAACAGAGAGCAGGGATGCATTAGCAAGAGGGTAAACACCAACATGAGGCAGAAAGGAACAAAGGGAATGTTAGGAAAAGCTGGGAGGTAATCAGTATAACCAAAAGCATAGACCAAATGGACCAGACACTCACTTCTGTTCATCAGACTCAAGACAATTCCAGCCCTGTTAAACAGTCTAACCCAGCCCCTATTTTAAGTAAAGAACTGGTTCAAATCATGTACCTACCAGAGCAAGCATATTGGGCAAGACCAGTTCATCAGTCTCATTCCCAGCTGACCGCTCAGGACAGAAATGGTAATGCCGATATTCTCGGTATGAGACAGTGTAATTACTGTGAAATGTTATGTTGCTTTTCTGTCTGTGCTCTCTGTAATCAGAACCAATTATTAGTGCTGAAAGTAAAACACATCCTAACAGTACCACAATAAGAAAATGCTGAAAGATCAAATATGAAGACAGCCACATTTGCAGGAGTCTCCATTATGTACAAGGTGGTGTGAACTCAAATCATATTCTGAGAAGACAGCTGCATTCCTATAGCAATAAATTCACTGGACCACTGAAGGTTTGTGCTCGAGAATTAGCTGCACTTCCAGTACAGATATAACACTGGCACAGAACCACAGAAATGATACAGCACAGAAGGGAGCCATTCAGCCCAGCTTGTCCATGCTGATTCAAAGATACCCTTTCTAATCCCATTTTACTGCAGCTGGCCCGTAGTCCTGCAGCACTTAAGATGTAGATACAGGTACTTTAGAAAGCAGTTTAGGGTCTCTGCCTTCACCAGCAATTCAGGCAGCAAATTCCAGACAGTTATGACCCTCGGCATAAAAAGGTTTTTCCCTCACATCACCTCTAATCCTTCTGTCACTTTGCTTGGTTTTTGAACTCTCTAGCAAGGGAAACAGGTTCTTCCTGTCTACTCAATCTCTACCCCTCACATTTCTATATACCTCAATCATGTCGCCCGTCAGACTTCTCTGTTCCAAGGAAAGCAACCTCAACCTCTTCAATCTCCCATCATAATTACAATTCTCCAGCCCTGGCAACTTCCTAGTAAATAGTCTTTGCATTCTCTCCAGAGCAATTTGTCCTTTTTGTAATGCGGTGATCAGAACTGCAAGCAATACTCTAGTATGTTATACAGTTTTATCATTAAAATCCTACTTTTGTATTCTATACTTCTGTCAACAAAGGAGAGCATTCCATACGCCTTCTTTACAAACTTTTCTACTTGAACAGCTACCCTTAGGGACCTGTGCACTCACATGCCAAGATCTTTCACTTCATCTACACCTTCACTATATTCCATTTATTGTGTATTTTTTTTTTTCTGTTTGACTTCCCTAAATGCATTACCTCACATTTATCAGAGTTGGACTCCATCTGCCACTTTCCTGCCCACTCCACCAATCCATCGATATTATTTTGGAGCTTACAGCTATGCTTCACGCTATCCATTACATGGCCAAGTTTTGTGCTGTCTGTAAATTTCCCCAATTGTGCTCTTTACGTTCAAGTCCAAATTGTTAGTGTATAAAATAAGCAGCAGAGATCCCAATACGGAGGCTTATGGAACATCACTTTGAAACAGCATTCCATTCACAACAGCAGCCACCAACCACTATCTACCTGTCAAAGGTGGAACACTGCCCAGGTTCCTGTCCACAAATAGCTGTTCACATAGTCAATGATTTTTCACTTTCACTAACGGCACAGTGGCTCAGTGGTTAGTACTGCTGCCTTACAGCGCCAGTCCGATTCCAGGCTTGGGTGCCTGTGTGGAGTTTGCAAATTGTCCGTGTCTGCGTGGGTTTCCGCTGGGTGTTCCAGTAACCTCCCACAGTCCAAAGAGGTGCAGGTTAGGTGGATTGGCCATGGTAAATTGTCCAGAGATGTGCAGGCTAGGGGGACTAGTAATTGTAAATACAGGATTATGAGGCTACAATAGGGGCCTGGGTCTGGATAGGTTCGATGGGCTGAGTGGCCTTTTCCATACTGTAAAGATTCTATGATGTAAACAATTCCATGACCATCCAAAATGTGAAGGGCAGCAGAAGTATGGGAATCACCTACAAGTTCCCCTCCAAGCCACTCACCATCCTGGCTTGGAAGTATATCAATCATTATTCCTTCACTGTTGCTGTTGGTTCTAAAATCCTGGAATTCCCTCCCTAAGGGCACTGTGGGTCTATCTACAGCACACAGACTGCAGCAGTTCAAGGTGACAGCTCTCCATCTCAAAGGCAACTAGGGACGGGGCAATAAATACTCCTTTAACTTCATTTTTCTTAGGATGTGGACAATTTTCACCCAGAAAAATCAGTTCATGCTCTGTAAAAGGCCCCAAGAACGAACAGTGGGGAGCTTGTTTTTGAGCAGAGCAAGATTAATCATGCATTTTACAGCATAAACAGTGCAACTCGCGAGACCATTCAATGGAGGGTAGGGAGAAAAGAGGTAATAAGTTGACCAAAAACAGGAGTTGCTGGAAAAGCTCAGCAGGTCTGGCAGCATTTGTGAAGGGCCACCAGACCTAAAATGTTAACACTGATTTTTTTCTTCACAGATGCTGCCAGACCTGCTGAGCTTTTCCAGCAACTCCTGTTTTTGTTCTTGATTTACAGCATCTGCCGTTCTTTTGGCTCTTTTTAAAAAATAAGTTGAACACCCCATTTCCTATTCATTTTGCAAGGGGTGAATTAGTGACCATTGTCAGACAATTTATGAAAATGCAAAAAAAAAAAAAAACACAGTCTAAAGAATAAGCCTCACTTGACAAAAGGAGCAGTGCTCGGAAATCTTGTGATTTCAAATAAGCCTGTTGGACTACACAGTGTCATGTGACTTCTAATGAATAGAGGGGTCAATGTTTCAATACCCATTACCCATGGCATCTTTGTTTTGTCTCAAGGAAATTTAGTGAAATAGTCAGTCACCAGAACGTAGCCATGTCCTTAGACACGATTCAGTTGCAATCTTGGAGCACTGTTCAGAAAGAATTTTGCATGGACAGAGTGATTCTCAATTATTGAGAAATTTGTTGATTCCATCAACCTCATGACTTGATCAGTTGATCAATATCCTTATTAATGACAGATCAATGCATGGATTTATGCACAAATCAGGTATTTTCTTCTATACGCATGTGACCTACATGTATATGGTCTAGCATGCTTTGCTATAGAGCTCGCAGAAATTTCATTCTATTGCCTTTTACAGCCTTGGAGAGTCTTAGTTTAATCACCAAATGACCTGCTAGTTCAGGGGCCAATTGGGTGAATTCAGGCCATTTGATGATCATCTTCCAGCCTTTGCCGCTGATCATCATCTGATAAGGGCATAACAGACTCCGCTCCGTTGGAACCAAAATGAATGAGATTACGATCTTGCGCTACCTACCAGTTTAAACTTAATTCTTATTAGACCGACAGCTAGGTATTATTTTGAAGTTGGGTTCAGAAGTTAACAGCATCAAAGATTGTCATTTGGGAACCAAGCTTACATTACTAAGTTTGCACCCTTTGATGTTCAAAAGTAATCGCTGTAGTATTGGGGACACACCCAATATTTCTGGTACAATTCGTCCCATGTTGTGGTTACTGTTAGGGGGCTGTACACAGTTCCAACTGGTTACCTCTCTTCCACTACTGTTCCCCGTGTCCACCCAGAACACTTTAACAATGTGATGTCCTGGACAGAGGTCACCACTGATAATCTTTAATACCATCCTCGATTAACAGTATCACCCTTCACCCAACATTCCATCCTCTTGAATGTCAATCTTGTCAATATTCAGGGCCTAAACCCTTGTCATCCTGCAGCTATTTCTCCAAAATAGCTATCAGATCATATTTATTTAAACATTCACTCATTTTAATTGCATTGTTATGGCTGCTACATAAATTGTGATGGAGCCTTTAGTTTCAACTTTGATATCCTTTGTCTGTTGGTGTAGTCTTGGGTTTCTTCTCAGTCTTTCATTTCCCATATTCCTACTTTGCTCACCTGGCTATAGTCTACTCCATGGTTACATCTACACAAGCTTGATCCCTCACCCTATTGTTTAGTTTGGAGCCCTCTACTTCTAACTGTGTGGCTCACTAGAACATCACTCCCAGCACTGTTCAGGATCAGACCATCTAAATTACATACAGCCCACTTTCCCCAGTGCCAGTACTCCACACTCTACAACCCGCTTCTCAGTCTTTCAGCCACATCTTCAGCCTCCTGGATTTAGTTCTCTACTGTAGAGAATGCATTAATTTCCCTCGTTATACTGTCCTCTACCACCACTATATCCTTCTTGCTCCTCCAACTTATAGCTTCCTGTCCCACGTCATCAGTTATTTACCTCAACCACCCTTCAGTCCTCACACTTATCCAGATAAGCTTTCTGATGAAGGGTCTAGGCCCGAAACGTCAAGCTTTCCTGCTCCTATGCTGCTGCTTGGCCTGCTGTGTTCATCCAGCCCCACACCTTGGTATCTCAGAACCTCCAAACCATTGGACAATTACAAAGGCAGAGGCTCCTGGCCCTTGGGTTTCCTTATCTGTCTCACTTGCAGGCATACCCTACAGCCTTGGACCACTGATCAAAATCAGACGACCCTACCTTGAGGACTGTGATCACCTCCTGGAAGGAGCAAAGCTCCCCCTGACTGGCGTGCCACAATGTCTACAGCTTAATGACTCCGAGCTGATGTTCAGTTGACACTGGATCACGAAGAAATCCACAAATTCTCATGTGATGCAACTGCAGACATCACCTGTCTTGGCACATACTTTTAATTTATAATTAACATGGCACTTCCTAATCAGTTAAGCATTTCTAGTGGATTATACCAATTTTAATAAAGAGCTTACAATTAATAGTTGTAGGGAATTAAGGAAATAAAAAGCTCCTTTTTAAAAATTAGTAATAGAGACAGAGACAATGTCCCTAACAACAGTTACTCATGAATGAATCAACCCATGACATCACCACTTGACTCCATCACTCAGTAGAGCATTCTCCAGAAGGTGCAGCTGTTAAACAAAGAGAACACAGAACAATGAACAATACAGCATAGGAACAGGCCCTTCTGCCCTCCAAGATTGGGTCTTTCTAAGCTAAGAACCTTTTGCCTCTATGCAGTCCATAACCCTCTATTTCTCGTCTATTCACGTATCTGTCAAGATGCCTCTTAAACATCGCTATTGTATCCACCACCTCCTCGGACAGTGCATTCTAGGCATTTACCACCCTTTGAGTAAAAAACCTGCCACTTATCTCCTTTTAAAAAAACTTAACCCCTTTTACCTTGAATCCATGTCCCCAAGTGTTATAAAGCAGAGGTTGACCCCATCCTCCCAAAATGAGAGTTAACACTGAAACACCCAAAGAGGAGCACCTCGCCCTATAATCTGTAAAAGGAGTGTGAAAAGTGGTGTAACCTGCCTTTCAGCAACTCCTAGTTACATAAAATAAATCCTGCACACACTTCAAAAAGAAACAAGTAACAATTTATTTATCCAACAGTGAACAAATTAACAGAACTACTAACAAACTGAATAAATCTCTTCTTTTTATTATTTCCCAATAAAGCAAGATTCTAATTGTATGTTGTTCCAATACATACAAGTCCCACTTACATAAAATGAATTTAGTCTCTCGAAATTACAGCTAGGCTGTCTCCCTTCCAGAATGTTCTGAGCCTTCCCTGTTGATTCTTCTATCAGGAATATTAACGAGTTGTGCCTTTAGTACCATTGTTATTTAAATGGTGCTTTCTCTAAGACAGAGGAGGCTGTGAGCGATTCTCTCAACAGCTGAGGGCCATTAGCTTTGGCGTATGGACAGCTAGCTGTGGGGCTTTGACCAACTGTCCCCTTTTTATACCCTTGATGACATATCAATATTTCTAACAATAGGATTCGTCCTATGCTGTCAAAACCATTAGATTTAAATTTAATTAATTTTGGTATCTAAATGCCTGGTCCAAACTGATTGGCTAAATTCTAAAGCTTGTCATGTTGGTAAAAACTGATGCTTGGCTGCGAACCGTACAGCCTTCAATATAAAAGTTTCAATTTGGGCACTGTGTCCTTGCAAACTTTCAAGCTGCTGCTCACAGATATCCTTTTAAAATCTAAGCACAGAAAGAGCACATGACCTTCTAAAGAGACCATGCAATGCAACACTACCCCACCCCCCACCCCAACATTTTACAATTCTAACTTCCTGCCTCCCGATCCACAAGTGCGCAACCCAACTTCACAATACCAAGTAATTGGCATTTCTATCCTTGGAAAAAAACCCACTGACTATCCATTCTATCCATGCCCCAAATAATTTTGTAAACTTCTGTCAGATTGCCTCTCATCCTTTGATGTTCAAGTGAAAACTAACTTTCATCATAGTTAATACCTTCTAAAGCAGGCAACATCCGGATGAAACATTTCTGTACTCTCTCCAAAACTTTCACTTCCTTCTGGTAGTGTGGCAACCAGAGCTGTACGTGTTATTCCAAATATGGCCTCACTAAGCTTCTATACAGCGGCGACATGACTTGCTAATTTTTATAGCCAATGCCCCAACTCATGCTGGCAAGCATGAATCATGCCCTCTTTACCACCTTATTCATTGGTGTTGCCACTTTCAGGGAACTGTGGGCCTGTGGGCCTAGATTCCTCTGTATATTGGTGCTAAGGATTCTGCCATTTACTGTCTACTTCCCTCTTACATTAGATCTTCCAAAATGCAGCACTTCTCCTTTGCGCAGATTAAATGTCATCTGCCATTTACCTGCCCAAGTCTCCAGCTATCTATATCCTGCTGTATTCTCTGTCAATCCTCCTCACTATCTGCAACTCTCCCAATCTTTGTGTCATCTGCAAACTTACTAATCAGCCCACCCACACTCTCCTCCAAATCATTCGTGTACAAATAACAGTAGTCCCCAAAGTACTGATCTCTGCAGAACATCTGATTACAGATCTCCAGTCAGAAAATACCCTTCCACTGCTACTGTCTTCCATGACTAAGCCAGCTCTATATCCACCTTACCAGCTCATTGTGGATCCCATGTGACTTCACCTTCTGTATCAACCTGTAATGAAGCACCTTGACAAAGGCCTTGCTAGAAGTGACAATCAAGTTTGAGACACACAATCTTCCCTGCACAAAGCCTGACCTTGAAACCTGGATACTCCTCTTGCTGCTAGGCTCCCAAACCTAGCCTCAACTTACACAGTTTCTCTCTTGCTGTTAGACACAATGCTGTTAGACAGGAATTTCCAGGATTTTGACTCAGCGACACTGAAGGAATGACAATATTGGAGGTTGGTAGGATCGCCGAGCTGGTTTGTTGTTTTGTGGACGTTTCGTTACCGTGCTGGGTAACATCCTCAGTGCAGCCTCCGATGAAGCAGCAGTGTGTCTTCCCGCCTGGTTTTTAAACCCTGGGGTCCATCGAGATGGATTGCCTCACTTCCGGGTTTCCTTCGTAGTGGAATGTATATGGGGTCGAGTTCAATGTGTTTATTAATAGCATGCTTCGTGGAGTGCCAGGCTTCTAGGAATTCCCATGCCTGTCTCTGCCTAGCCTGTCCCAGGATCTCTTTGTCCCAGTGGAAGTGGTTTTATCTTTTTCAAGGATAATGGATATCCAAAGAACTGGGTCAGAAGATACCTACATGAACAACATCAGGAAGATACTACACACCCCGACACACTCATCACACTACCCTACATAAGGAACACATCAGAACTCACCACAAGACTCCTACGACTGCTGGGCATCAGATTGGCAGACAAACCCACGCCAACCCTACGACAAGTGAATACCCGAACTAAAGACCCACTCCCCGCCATGGACAGGACCAGCGTGATCTATAAGATCCCCTGCAGAGACTGAGAAACACTACATCGGACAAACAGGAAGGAAACAAACAACAAAGGTACACAAACACCAACTGGCTACAAAAAGACGTGACCAATACTCACGCATCTCAATCCACATGGACAAGGAGAACCACCACTTCAACTGGGACAACACCAAGATCCTGGGACAGGCTAGGCACAGACAGGCACGAGAATTCCTAGAAGCCTCGTACTCCACGAAGCATACTATTAATAAACAAAATTGAACTCGACGCCATATACATTCCAATACGAAGAAAAACCGGAAGTGAGGCAATCCATCTCAACGGACCCCAGAGTTTAAAAACCAAGGCGGGAAAACACACCGATGCTTCATCGGAGGCTGCACTGATGAAGTTACCCAGCATGGAAATGAAACGTCTGTGAAACAAGAAACTAGCTTGGCGAGCCAACCAACCTCAACACCCACGACCTGAGCTACAAATCTACTCCAAAACCTCAGAAATGACAATATATTTCTAAGTCAGAAATGCAACTGGCTCAGAGAAGAACTTGCATAAAACACAAGACCAGATGCAGGCAGTTCAGCTCCTTGCACCTGCTCTGCCATCAAGGCTGATCTGATCATCCTCACCTCCACTTTCCTGCCTTTTCCCCATAACCCTCAATTCCCTTACAGATTAAAAATCCATCCATCTCCACCTTGAATATACTCAGCGACCCAGGCTCTAGAATACAATGATAAAGAATTGCACATATTCACAACCCTCAAGAAGAAAAATCCTCATCTCTTGTAATAGAGTCATACAGCATGAAAACAGACCCTTGGGTCCAGTTAGTCCATGCCAACCATAATCCAAAACTGAACTAGTCCTACGTGGCTGCAATTGGCCCATATCCCTCCAAACATTTCCTATTCATGAACTTATCGAAATGTCTTTTAAATGTTGTAACTGTATTCACATCCACCACTTTCTCTGGAAATTCATTCCACACACTAACAACTCGAAAAAATTGCCCCTCTAATCTTTAAAATCTTTTTTCCTCTCACCTTAAAAATATGGCCCAGAGTCTTGAAATCGCCCATATCTGGGGCAAAGACACCTGCCATTCACCTCATCTATACCCCTTATGATTTTGTAAGCCTTCATAAAAGGTCACCCCTTAACCTCCTATGCTGCACTGAAAGTAGTCCCGGCCTATCCAGCCTCTCTGACTCAAACACCCCTTTCCCAGTAGCATCGTGGTAAATCTCTTCTGAGCCCTCTCTCGTTTTATAACAATCTTCCTATAACACGATGACCAGAACCGGACACAGTACTCTAGAAGAGGCCTCACCAACATCCTGTACATCCTCAACATAATGTCCCAACTCCTATACTCAAAGAGCTGAGCAATGAAGGCAAGCATGCTAAATGCCTCCTTAACCACCCTATCTATATGTGACACAAACTTCAGAGAATTATGTACCAGAACCGCTAAGTCTCTCTGTTCTACAACACTGCCCACGGCCCTACTTTTAATTGTACAAGTCCTGCCCTTGTTTGTTTTACCAAAACGCAATACCTCATATTTATCCATATTAAATTCCATCTGCCACTCTTCCACCCATTGACCCAACTGATCAAGATCTCTTTGTAATCTGAGATAACCTTCTTCACTGTCCACTATACCACTAATCTTAGTGTCATCCACAACTTACTGACCATGCCTTCTATAGTCTCATCTAAGTCATTTATATAAATGAGAAACAGAAGTGGGCCCAGCACTGATCCCTGTGGAACACTGCTGGTCACAGGCCTCCAGTCCAAACAACCTTCCACAATCACCAACTTATTCTAACTGGGTAAGCGCTTACTGAGATTATAGCCTCCAGTCCGAGACTCTCCCACATGCAGGAACAACCTCGCCACATCTACTTTAACAAGCACCCTAAGAAGCTTTTACATTTCATTAATGTCACCTGTCATTGTTCTAAACTCTAATGAGTGCAGGCCCAAGCTATTCACCCTCTCCTTATAAGACGGTCACTCCATACTCATGATCAACCTAGCTAACCTTCTCTGTACTGTCTCCACTGCCAGCATAACTCTCCTTGGATAGGGGGGCCAAAACTCATTATTCCAGATATGATCTGACAAGAGCCCTATCAGACCTCAGTAAAACCCTCTAACATTTGTAGTCTACTTGCTTTGGAACAAAGGCCAATATTCCATTTACCTCCCCAATTACCCATTTAATCGGAATGCTAGCTAATTTGGGATTCACGGACGAGAAGTCCCAAATCCCTCGGTTCCATAGCTTTCTGCAGTCTTTCCCCATTTAAATAATGCTCAGCTCCTTTATCCTTCCTGCCAAAGTGCTTAATTTCACATTTTCCAAATGATAAATTCCGTGTCAAGTTTTCAGCCTCACATTTGACTGGCCTATATCCCTCTACACTTACTTTCCCACCTATTGTTATGTCATTTGCAAACCTGGCTACGGTACATTCAATTTCAAATGCTGTAGGAGCAGCCTTAGCACATTTCTGACAGCGACCATCAGATCCTAAAGGTTCAAGTCAGTGCTAGAGAACAATACGCAACAAGTCACAGCAAGAAGAAATCAAATGGAGGAGAGCTGATTTTAATGGGACGTGAAGGCCTAGGGGTACGATCACTGGGCTGTCACTCCAGAGACCCTGATAACGTTCTGGGGACCCAGGTTCGAATCTTTGTTGCAACCGACGGTGGAATTTGAGTTCAATAAAATATTAAGAGTCTAATGATGACCGTGAATCCACTGGTGAGCGTCAGAAAAGTCCATCTGGTTTACCAACGTCTTTAGGGAAGGAAACTGCCATTACTACCTTGTCTGGTGTAAATGTGACACCAGACCTACAACAATATGGTTGGCTCCTGCCCCTCTGGGTAATAAACACAGGTTGTCATCATCCCATGAACAGATAAAAAACAAATTGGGGCAAAAACAGTGGAGTAGGATTGATTAGAACAAGAGGTTGGAGAGAAACTCCATAATTGAACAATTAGCCACTTTCAAGGAGCAGATGGTTTCCATGGACTTGAGATTTATTTCTTCCTCCTCATGCAAAATGTTGGACAAACAAATCCAGAGTTTCCTGGATGTCCAAGGAACTAGAAGTTAAGATTAGAAAGAATAAAAAGGTGTGCATTTGCCAGTGGAAGCTGTAAAATAAATTGAGAATCAATAGGAATACTGAAGGTTTAGGGGGAGAGGAGAAAGCAAGAGTCAAGAGGAATTAGGAGTAAAGACTAGCAGCCAAAAGGAAATTCCAAAGTCTGCAGTTGGTGTATAAACATTAAGAGTGGCTAAGAGGAGTGTAGGGAGGAATAAGGCCGAATCGGAGACAAAAAGGATTTACAGATGGAGGCAGACTGAGATATTAAATTAATACTTTGCACGAACCTTTACAAAAGAGGGGGTTGTTGTTCCAGGAAGAAACCCTGTCACTGGAAGAGATCATAATTAATGAGGAAGTCGTTTTGGGTAGATTACTGGCACTTGAAGTTAAAGGACACTGGGGCTGGATGAGGCAGCCAATGATTTTGAAGGAAGTGTGGGTAGAAATTGCAAAGACACTGGCCACAATATTTCAGTCTTCCCTGGATACCAGAGAAGTGCCAGAGGCCTGGAGAACCGCTAACATTACGACCTTGTTCAATAAAGGTCATAAGACTAATCCTGGCAATTACAGTCAGTTCAACTTTGATACAGGGGAAATGTTATTTGAGAGCATTAAATATAGAAACATGGAAAAAGGTGGGTTGATGTGGAAGAATCAGCATGAATTTCTAAAAGGGGAAATCATGTTTAACGAACAGGTTTAGAGGTTTTTTTTGAAGAGGTAACAGATAGGGTTGACAAAGGTGACACTGTTGATATGGCTTACATGGATATGCAAAAGGTGTTTGATATCATGCTCACAACAGATTTAAGGAAGAGAGTGCAGAACCAGAATGGTTACAGTAATGAGAAACTTCAGTTGCTACGATAGATTGAAGAAGTTGGGACTGTTCTCCTTGGAGAGAAAGCAGCTGAAAAAGGGTTTGATACAGGCTTTCAAAATCAGAGTGAGCTGGACAGTAGATGGGGGAAGAAGCTGCTCACAATTATAAAAAGAAAGAACAAGAGGGCATAGAGTTAAAGTGATATAGAAAATATGCAAGGGTGATGAAAGGAAAAATTGATGGGTATGGAATGCACTGTGTAGAAATATGGAGGAGGTGGGTCCAATTGAGGCATACAAGAGGAGTTTAGATGTTTTTGGGATGGTAATGGTGTACAGTGAATGGGTAAAAGGCAGGAGATTGGCACCGGTTAGGGAAACACGATTAGATAATAGAGATAGTACACATGCAATGGGCCAAATGACCTCCTCCTGCATTTATTAATTGAGATTCTAGAGTTCACTTTGTAGATTGTACACACTGCTGACCATTGTTGGAGGAACTAGTTGTTTGTGGATGTGGTGCCAATCAAGCAGACGGTTTTGTGCTGGATGCTGTCAAGCTGCGAGTGTTGTTGGAGCTTCACTGATCAAGGCATATCACACTGACTTGTCTCTTGTAGATGGTGTAGGCTTTCGGGAGTCAGGAATCTCTGCAGGATTCCTAGCCGCTGACTCGGGCTTGGAATCACTGTGTCTATAAAATAAGTCTAGTTCAGCTTCTGATCAATGGTAACCCCCAGCAGGTTGATAGTGGAATTTCCAAGAATTGAATATCGAGGGGTGACCATTATATCCTACCTGGTTGGAGATGGCTGTTGACAGTACAGCAGGGAGTTGATGATGAAATAGTAATATAACTGGACTAGTTGCCCCAGTTTAACATTTTGAGGACGCAGTTTCAAACTTCACCATGGCAGATGGTGAAATCCGAATTCAATTAAAAAAAAAAAATCAGGAAAAACACTAGCCTCATGGTGATCCGGTTCACTTAAGTCCTTTAGGAGAAAGGATTTGCCGTTCTCATCTGGGTCAGCCTACACGTGATTCCAGGCCCACAGCAATTTGGTTGACTCAGTTAAAGGATGAGCAATAAATTCTGGCCTAGGCAAGGATGCCCACTTCCCATAAACAAGTGGGAGGAAAAGTACAATATAAACTCCAAATTGTCTTCCGAAATCCACCTGAACTTTAAATGGATCTGAAGTGAAAAATTCTTAGAATCTTCATTTTCAGAAATACCAGATTTTATCATTAACCCTACATTACCGAAACCTGTCATTACGGATCAATAGATAGCTGACAAAGTTTGATTCTCTAAAAAGGAAGTTGTAATTGTGACAATAGGATACCAATCCACTGTTGCATTTGCTTTCCATTTTAATTGTGCTCTTTAAAACTTCAGAATCAAAATCGGTGTTGCAGGGTAGGGCTGTTTCTATTTTTATTTCTGGTTGTTGGTTTTGAAAGAAAACGTTTTTCTCATTTGTTGCTGCAGCTTTAAAAATAGCTGGTAACCTTTTGTTGTCATAATTGTAAAGGTTTGACGTTTGTAGGCATGGTCCACAGGTTCTGCCAAGAGGTGGTGATTTTACCAAAAAAGAAAGAATAGGTCATATCATTTTTTATTTTCAGGAAAAAGAAAGCAGAATAAACTGGGACACAGGTAAGGCCTCTTTAGTAGGGCGTTTAAGGTTTCTTTTCTTCTGGAAGCCCTTGGAGCTCTTGTTTCAGAGCTGTTTAAAACTCCCATTTCTCTCACACCACACCCAAATTCAGGTCAACAGTAACTTTTTTTTTTGAAAGAGATAAAAAGGTACTGCAGATGCTGGAGAATCCGAGATAACAAGCATGGGGCTGGATGAACACAGCAGGCCAAGCAGCATCATAGGAGCAGGAAAACTTGACGTTTCGGGCCTAAACCCTTCATCAGAAATGGGGGAAGGGGAAGAGGGTTCTGAAATAAATAGGGAGAGGGGGGAGGCGGATAGAGGATGGATAGAGGATGGATAGAGGAGAGGATAGGTGGAGAGGAGGCAGACAAGTCGAAGAGGCGGGGATGGAGCCAGTAAAGGTGAGTGTAGGTAGGGGGGTAGGAAGGAGACAGGTCAGTCCAGGGAGGACGGACAGGTCAAGGGGGCGGGATGATGTTAGTAGATAGGAGATGGGGATGTGGCTTGAGGTGAGAGGAAAAACAGGTTAGGGAGGTGGAGATGAGCTGGGCTGGTTTTGGGATGCGGTTGGGGGAGGGGAGATTTTGAAGCTTGTGAAAGCCACATTGATGCCATTGGGCTACAGGGTTCCCAGGCTGAACATGATTTGCTGTTCCTGCAGCCTTCGGGTGGCATCACTGTGGCATTGCAGGAGGCCAAGGATGGACATGTCGTCTGAGGAATGGGAGGGGGAGTTGAAATGGTTCGCGACTGGGAGGTGCAGTTGTTTGTTGCGAACTGAGCGCAGGTGTTCTGCAAAGCGGTCCCCAAGCCTG
>JAHRHZ010000099.1:44010757-44031890 GCA_024137785.1 Ginglymostoma cirratum
CCACACCCGCCTCTTCGACTTGTCTGCCTCCTCTCCACCTATCCTCTCCTCTATCCGCCTCCCCCTCTCTCCCTATTTATTTCAGAACCCTCTTCCCCTCCCCCATTTCTGAAGAAGGGTTTAGGCCCGAAACATCAAGTTTTCCTGCTCCTGTGATGCTGCTTGACCTGCTGTGTTCATCCAGCCCCACGCCTTGTTATCTCTAGTTCATTAAACTGTTTTTAAAACAAAGGTAGTTTTATGATAGCAGGGATTAGTTTTAATTTCCTAGTTGCCCTGGAATATAAATTCCACCATCGTAGAACATGAATCTGGGCTCCTGGAATGATTGTGTCTCTCTCTGTCTGTGTCTCTGTCCTCAGACACCTCCTGCAGACGAGTGCTCCAATTGGGCCCAATTCTTCAAAGGAGCCCTAAACAGTGATTTTGAATAAATGTTTTTTGAATACCATTAAGATGCTTACTTAAAAAGGAATTTAAAGAAAAAAGGGCCAGTTAGCCAGCGTACAGTTCAGAACAAAGAGCAATAGTTCAATTTCATTCCACAGTTTAACTGGAGACCTACATTTTCACCCTCAGGGTGAAGCTAATGGCAAACCAAAGTGGTTCAAACTGAAACATCAAAGAGAAAACAAAACTCAGCAAAGGCCCTGGCTTTGGGCAAAACACTCATGAATGTTCTATTCCACTTCGTCTTTCAGAAGTTTGTTATTCATTGAATGCATATTATCTTGAAAGAGATAAACCATTATTGTGTTAAGTAGTTATCAACATTATGCATTTAAAATTTTGAGATTTGGGCCAAATGTTGTCAGATGTTCTAGATTCAAGTAATGATTGTCAAGTAGTGAATTGGTCATGTAACATTTATACAAGTTGTGTGGAATCACATGCTATGTTGCATACACAATGTACTTCCTTAAAAAAATTAGAATCAAGCGAAACAAAGTGAAATTCTGAAGTGTGAACTAAGTGTAGTCAACCGATTATATTCCGACAAAGCAAGTCAGTCCCAAGACTCTAAAGTTATCCAAGTATCACTGGATAAACAAAATTGTACGTACAACTGCAGAATTCATAAGACACAGCAAAATACAATTTCAATATTAACTTCTACAGAAGGAGGATTGGAAAGTTGCAAATAGATCAATTTCTACCCTTACTTCTTGTTTTGCTGCTGAACAAGAAACGCGAACAGTTCAAATCGTTCATTTCTTCCAGTCAAGTAGAAATTAAAATACAGTGCATTTGCAAAATCAGAAGGCGGGCAGATAAAAGTAATGACTTGAAAACATCCTCAGATCAGAGGAAGTAGAACCAATACTGAAGGTGACTGTGCCTGGCCACCAGACCCATTGTGGAGCACTTTACAAGAAGGACTGTAAATTTGAACACTTTCTTTTTGCCTTTATATTCTATGTTTTGGTTTATTTTTGTGTTTTAAGATGATGCCAGGGTGTAGTGACACTATACAATACACTTCACTGTGTTGTGTAGCAAAATACAGGTGACAATAAATAAATCAAAAAGAAATGCAAAGAATCGCTCAGACAGATCTGGAGCAACTGGAGTATTACCAATACAGTAAGGACTATTACCGTGTTTTGACTTGTTCATTGGCATCGCAAGTCACTGTTGCTAACAGGTGGAATTGCCAGAGTGAGTGAGAGTAACTGCTGGGATCAAAGGGGAGAATGATCTGGTCAAATCATGACCACTGCACCCAACATGACCTTGACCTCTTGGACGTATGACTGTGTACAATCTATACTCTAAAACTGATCGAGAGAGACTGCTAAGCTTCAATAATGTAAGGTGAAGTGCATTCATTCAATTAAACAGGTGTAGTTTGGATTTCTGTCTCAAAAGACTTTAGGAAAAACCTCAGTATACAGATATCATTGGCTGGACCAGCACTTGTCCACTGTCAAGTGCTCGGAATACATGCAAGAGCCGGAGACTTATTACTGAGCACACCACCACCACCCTCTCCACTCCACACCCCACAGCCACGTTTTTAGGGAGAGAGCTCCAAAGACACTTTTTCCCCCACCTCTCGGATACATCTGTTATAATATTTATATCCCTCATTTTCAAAAATAGAACGCCAGGGTTTGACAATGTCCCATGAGAGAACATCCTCTCCACATCTACCTTGTCAAAACGCTTCAGGAGTGTGTTGATTATGTAGACTCGATCTAAAATACAGTTGTTCCAAGCCTAGCTTATCCATCCTTCCCTCAAAGGCAACGCACCCATTCCAGGTATTAATTTGTAAAACCTGTACTAGACCATTTCCAGTGAGACAAACACCACATACTACTTCAGATGTGGTCTCAACAATGTCTTGTGCAACACAACATAACTTCCTGACTTGCGTTCAATCACCCTTGCAACAAACTAATAGCTTTTCTAATTACTTTCTGAACCTGCATGCTAACACTTATCTACGCACGTCACTCAGATCCCTTTGCAATCCATTTATAGAGCCAGAGTCACATGGTATGAAAACAGTCCACTTAGTCCATGCCAACTATAACCTCAAACTAAATTAATCCCACCTGCCTGCACTTGGGTCATCTCTCCAAGCATTTCTTATTCATGTACTTACCAAATGCCTTTTAGAACATTGTAACTGTAGTCACATCTACCATTTTTTATAGAAGCTCAGTCCACATGAGCCACTCTTCCAAAAAAAAAAACAACCTCCATGTCTTTCTTAAAATCTCTTCGCACCTTAAAAATAAGCATCCTTGTCTTGAAATCCCCCACCCTAGGGAAAAGAGCCCTGCCATTCACTTCATCTATACCCCTCAATGATTTTATAAATCTAAGGCCACCACTCAACCTACACTCTAGTGAAAAAACACCCTAGCCAATGCAGCCTCTCCTTATAACTCAAACCCTCCAGTCCCAGCAATATCCTGGCAAATTTCTTCAGCTCTCTCCAGCTTAACAATATCCTTCCTATAACAGGGTGACCAGAACTGGATGCAGTATTCCAGAAGAGGCCTCACCAACATCTTATACAATCTCAATATGACATCCGAAATGCTACATTCAAAAAGGTCTGAGCAATGAAAGCAAGCATGCTGAACGCCTTCTCAAACACCCTATCTACATGTGACACAAACTTCAAAGAATTATGTGCCTGAACCCCTAGGTGTCTGTTCTACAAAATTACCCAAGGCCATACTTTTCACTGTACAAGTCCTACCTTTGTTTGTTTTACCAAAGTGCAATACTTCACATTTATCCAAAATAAACTCATCTACCACACTTCTGCCCATAACACTGATCAAGGTCACCAAGTGATTAGATAGCCTTCTTCACAGTCCACTATACCACTAGCTTTGGTGTTATCTGCAAACATACTAACCATACCTTCTACATTGTTTGTCTTTTCTATAAATGATTTAGATTAAAAAAAAGTGGACTCAGCACCAATCCCTGTGGAACACTGATCATAGGTCTCTTGTTGGAAAAACGACCCTCCATCGTTCTGTTTTCTGCCACTGAGCCAATTCTGTGCCCAGTTGGCAAGCTCACCCTGAATCCCATGTGATCAAACTTTACTAGTTAGTCTACCATCCAGAACCTTGTTAAAGGCTTTACTGAAGTCCAAGTAAACTATGTCTACTGCCCTGCCCTTGTCAATCTTCTTGGTTACTTCCTCAAAAAACAAGTTTGAGAGACTTGATTTCCCTCACACAAAACTATCCCTAATTATTCCCTGCCTCTCCAATGCACATAAATCCTAAGATACTCACCACCGAAGCCAGACTAAATTATGCGCTTTAATTCTTTTTAGGATAGACAATTACACATTTTCCCACAGTATACTCTACTCTTTAGATTTTGGCCCACTCAACCGCTCTCTATTCCTTTGTGGCCTTTTTGTGTCCTTGTCACAAATTTACTTCCTGACTGATTACCAGCAAATTTGGCAACCATTTGTGTCCCTGCATTCATGTCATTTCTTTTTGAAAATTGTAAGCAGTTGAGGTACCAATGTCAATTCTGGCAGCCTACCACTTGTTATATCATGCCAACCAGAAAGAGACCTATTTATGCCAACTGTTTCCTGTTAACAAGTCAATCTTTTAATCATAGAACTGTACAAAATAGGAGTAGGCCATTCAGCCCGCCAACGCTACTCCACCATTCAATAAGATCATGATTAATCATCCAATTCTGTACCCTGTTCTAGCTTAGACCATAAGACATAGGAGTGGAAGCAAGGCCATTTGGCCCATCGAGTCCACTCTGCCATTTAATCATGGCTGATGGGCATTTCAACTCCACCTACCCGCACTCTCCCCGTAGCCCTTGATTCCTTGCGAGATCAAGAATTTATCAATCTCTGCCTTGAAGACAGTCAACGTCCTGGCCTCCACTGCGCTCCGTGGCAATGAATTCCACAGGCCCACCACTCTCTGGCTGAAGAAATGTCTCATCATTTCCGTTCTAAATTGACCCCCTCTAATTTTAAGGCTGTGCCCACGGGTCCTAGTATCCCTACCTAATGGAAACAACTTCCCAGCGTCCACCCTTTCTAAGCCATGCATTATCTTGTAAGTTTCTATTAGATCTCCCCTCAACCTTCTAAACTCTAAAGAATACAATCCCAGGATCCTCAGCCATTCATCGTATGTTAGGCCTACCATTCCAGGTTTCATCCGTGTGAATCTCCGCTGGACACGCTCCAGTGCCAGTATGTCCTTCCTGAGGTGTGGGGCCCAAAATTGGACACAGTATTCTAAATGGGGCCTAACTAGAGCTTTATAAAGTCTCAGAAGCACATCACTGCTTTTATATTCCAACCCTCTTGAGATAAATGACAACATTCCATTCGCTTTCTTAATCACGGACTCAACCTGCAAGTTAACCTTTAGAGAATCCTGTACTAGCACTCCCAGATCCCTTTGTACTTCGGCTTTATGAATTTTCTCACCGTTCAGAAAATAGTCCATGCCTGTATTCTTTTTTCCAAGGTGCAAGACCTCGCATTTGCTCACGTTGAATTTCATCAGCCATTTCCTGGACCACTCTCCTAAACTGTCTAAATCATTCTGCAGCCTCCCCACCACCTCCGTACTACCTGCCTGTCCACCCAACTCCGTATCATCGGCAAACTTTGCCAGAACGCCCCCAGTCCCTTCATCCAGATCATTAATATATAAAGTGAACAGCTGCGGCCCCAACACTGAACCCTGCGGGACACCACTTGTCACCGGTTGCCATTCCGAAAGAGCCTTTTATCCCAACTCTCTGCCTTCTGTTTATTCCCCAAATCCTTTAATTCATTTATCCCAAAGAACTATACCTAATTTCTTGAAACAAATGTTTTTGCCTCAGCCATGTCAATCGTGTTAATGTTAACCACCAGCACCATGAGCTCTTAATTTTCACTAACTTGCAATGCAGCATCTTAGCAAAAAATCCCATTTGCAATAAGTTGGTTAAATAGGATTTCTCCTTCACAAAATCACGTAGCTTGCAACTTTGTGGGTACCTTACTAGAATATTTTTTAATAGCTGGTAACATTTTCCTAATCACACAACATAACTGGCTTGTCATTTGCTGTTTTGCCTCCCTTTTTGGAATTGTAGTTACATTCTCTACTTTTCAATCTAATAAAAGCATTCTGAATCAAGGGAGTTTTGGAAAATTAAAACCAATGAATCAACCATCTCACTAGCTACTTTCTTTAAGATTCCAGAACAAAGCCTGTTAAGATGCAGGCACTGGTCCCACCACACCAACAACTTACTTAGCACCACCTCTCTGACGGTGATGATATTTTTTTGAGTTCCTTTCTCTTCAATGTCCCTATTTGCCACCATTTCCAGGATATTACTTGTTCCCTTTATAGTGAAGATGGATGCAATTTCCTTTTCCATTAAATTATCTATACACTGTCCTAAAGAACATTCACTTGATATTTTTAAAAAAATGTTAACAGAAACACTTCTTGTTTCTATATTTCTAGTTACATCTCTCGTACTCATTTCTTCTTCAGTAATATTTTAGGAGTGATGAATGACTAAATGTCCTCACTAGTCTAAGGTGGTGGCAAATTTCTTTCTTGAAGTGGTGCAGTCCATTTGATGGAGGTTCATCCACAATGTCCCTGGGGGAGGGAACTTCAGGATTTTGACCCAGTGACAGTGAAGGAATGGCAATATACTCCCAGGTCAAAATGGTAAGTGGCTTGTAGCAGAATTTACAGGTGGTGGTGTTCCCATGTATCTGCTAGCCCTGTCTTTCTAGATGGAAAAGATTATGGCTTTGGAAGGTGCTGTCAAAGACTATTTGGTGATTTTTCTGCAGTGCACTTTGTGGATAGTACACACTCCTGCTACTGAGCGTCGGTGGTCGATGGACTAAATGTTTGTCGATGTGGTGTCAATCAAGAGACCTGCTTGGTTCTGGATGGTTCCAGTCCTCACTGGGATACAGCCTAGAAATCAGGCCTGGCTATTCCTGGAGTCCAAAAAGCTAAAGGTTGTGTAAAAGCAAGCAAAAATACCCCAATTTCCTTTCTTTTGGATCAAGGTTGACGGAGCATGGACTAGGTTTCTATGCTATAGACTAATTACTGTTGTTACAATCCATAGATGCTACAGGCAGACAATTGTTGACATACAACTCCACAAAAATAAAAAACAGAACAAAAATCGATGCTGAAAAATCAGACAAAACAAATGCAGAATCTTAATTTGAAGTAGTGTTATTGGACCCAAAACATTAACTCTGCTTTCTCCCCACAGATGTTGCCAGGCTTGTTGAGCTTTTCCAGCCATTTCTACTTCCCAAATTTAAAAAAAGGGTGACAATAGGCGCAGGGAAAAACTGGGAAGGCAGTTCAATGGTCCCTGTCCACAGGGTTTGCCGAGATGATCCTTTTGGCTTGTGAGGACCTGCTGCTCCTGGTCTGTCTGCATGTCAACCATGGTGCTAGGATTTTCTTAATTGATGTAGATGCTGGTACAGGGCAGCGTGGTGGCTCGGTGGTTAGCACTGCTGCCTCACAGCGCCAGGGACCTGGGTTCAATTCCAACTTCGGGTGACTGTCTTTCCACCGGGTGCTCCGGTTTCCTCCCACAGTCTAAAGGTGTGCAAGTTAGATGAATTGGCCATGCTAAATTGCTCGTTTGTGTCCAAGAATGTGTACGTTAGGTGGTTTAGCCATGGGAGATGTAGGGTTACAGTGTTGGGGGTGAGTTAGCGTGGACTTGTTGGCCTGAATGATCTGTTTCCATACTATGGATTCAATAAATCTATGATTCTCTGGACCTTTCAGAGACCCCCTTTAGAATTTGGCATCCTGGGAACAGATACAATAGAGACTGGGATAATGGGATGGAGACTTTACAGGAGGCAAGGTAAGAGGATGTATAGTCCAGAACTCTAAGAGTTGGTGTGTTTGTCCTGAGTGTTGGTAGTCAATCTATCCCCAAAAGATAGAGGAAGGGAAGGGAGGGGAGGACACCAGGGTGTAAGTTGAAATTGATACTTTTTCTAATTTTGAGTGGGAGAGGGATGGAGCACTAATAATGTCATCAACGTAACAGAGAAAGAGTTGTGGATGGGGGCTGGAGCAAGACAGGAACAAGCAATGTTCCACATACCCCACAGAGATAGGCTGAACTGGGACCCATGAAGGTAGCCGTAACTTTGGCTTGAAGTGACAGAAACGAGTAAAAGGAAAATCTAAGCTGTCTCATTCCTGTTTCTCTTATGAGTGGAAACAGCTTCTCCCTGTCTACTTTGTCCAGCCAAATCTGTGACAACACCGCAAGATGATTCACCTGGAATCCTTCAGCTAGTAAGGAAATATAGTTCAATAATAACATTTCAATTTTGATTCTTTCCCTTTCACATTTAAATTGTGGGTTACATTTGAAAGTTCCAAAAAAAAAAAACACAAGAACATGACTGAGGAACATACCTGTAAACATAAGGCCCACGCTGCTCAAGAACCGGTTTCTCACCACGCAGAATTTCTTGGGGATTTTTAATCTCAAAGTAGTACAGCGACATGTAAAATGGTACAGGAATGTCTCGCCACATGGTGTAGGCCAGGCCATTATCAGGATCAATCTGAACTTTCTAGTCACAAATATGGAGGAAAAGTCAGTTCTCAAGTGGAAAAATTCAAATTAAAAATTACAGCAGCTTCCCAAAAGGCCTCAAACAAAAGTTGATTTTCTGGTTATTTGGCCATGTCAATATTCTGACTCAGAATCAAAGTTTCTTAACACCTCACAGCCCCTGAAGTTAGCATCTGCCCCTTAGAGAAGCTAGCCTTCATCACCTGAACCCACTCTGTTTTCATATCCTCTTTGACCCTTTTCCTTGAAGTAATTGTTCAATCCAACTTTAAATGTTATCAACAGCTTGTTTTGTTTAATTGAACTTCTTTCACAGGATGAAGCATCACGGACTGAACCAGCTTTTATCACCCATGCCTAATTGCCCTCATGAAGATAGCTGTGAGCTACCCTCTTGAACCACCACGGTCCTATATATACCCCCACAGTACTGACAGAAAGGATTCCAGGATCTTCATCCAGTAATGCCGGAGGAGAAGGAGGTTGCACTTTCCCGGGCAAGTAGAGAATAGCCTCCAACCTGCTTTTGTAACATATGTACTTACATGGATGATCCAGTTCAATTCCTGGTCAATGGTAACCCACAGAATGTTGATCGTGAGGGATACAGAGACAGTAATGACACTAAATGTCAAGGAACAGTGGTTAAATTCTCTTTTGTCAGACAGAGTCATTGCTTGGAATTTTGTTACACCTCACTAAGGTAACATGCTGGATATTGAACCCTGTTATTCCCAGACTGATCACAAAAATTAAAACATTTGAACATTTATAACATCCATTGTGCCAAGCTCGACTCCAAACAGTGGAAAGTTTCCACCCCCTCGATTCCAGTTTTGTTGGGGTTTATTGATGCCATACTAGTTGGCTACTTCCCTGATAAAAAGGGCAGTCAGTCAAACCTGACCTCGGACACTCCTTTGCACTTGCACACCCAGGCAACATGGTCTGGCGAAGGATGGAGAGCACTTCAAAAACCTCAGAACAAGCTGGGGGAGGTGAGAAGAGAATAAGATGACAGAGGGCATAGTCATACAGCCTAGAAACAGACCCTTCAGCCCAAACAGTCCATGCCAAACATAATCTCAAAACTAACCCAGTCCAATCTGCTTGCTCTTGGCTTATATCCCTCCAAACCTTTCTTATCAAGTAATTATCCGAGTGTCTTTTAAAAGTTGAAACTGTGCCCGCATTCACCACTTCTCAGGAAGTTCATTTCACATGCAAACTACCCTGTGCTTCAAAAAAAAATCATTGATCCTCATCTTTAAATCTCTCTTCTCTCCTCTCACTTTAAAAATATGCACCTGGTCTTGAAATCCTCTGTCCTAAAAGGAAAAACACCTATCGTTAACCCTATCTATACCCCTCATGATTTTATAAACCTCTAAGTTTACCTCTCAACCTCCTATGCTCCAATGGAAAAGGACACCAGCCTCTTTACAACTCAGCCTTCCATACTTGCAACATACTGGTAAGTCTCCTCTTAACCCTCCCTAGTCTAATATCATCCTTCCTATAACAGGGTGACCAGAACTGGACATAGTATTCCAGAAGAGGCACCAATATCCTGTACAACGTCAACATGACTTCTCAAACTCATAAATCAAAGGACTGAGCAATGAAGGCAAGCATGCTGAATGTCTTTTTAAAAATCACCCTGTCTACATGTGACACAAACTTCAAAGAATTACGTACCGAGCTCCTAGGATCCCGTTCTACAACAGGACCCAAGGCCCTACCATTGATTGTAAAAGTCCTGCCCCTGTTTATTGCACCAAAATGCAATACCTTGAATTTATCCAAACTGAACTCCATCTGCCATTTTTCAGCCCGTTGACTCATTTGATCAAGATCTCTGTGATTTCATCGCCTATGACAAAGATTGGGTGACTATGGTAAGATGTGCAAGAAATATGCATTAGATTAAATGAAGTGCTTCCTTACATATGGGAACGAACAACGTTTTGGAATGTTTTAATCCAAAGAGCTAGGAAGGTGCGAGGTCCAAAATTTGGATCCTTTTCACATGGTGTCAGAGCTATAGAAGTCAAACCACATCCTAGCAGGAGGCATTATACCTACAACCAGTTCTGGTGTGGAGCTCAACAAATGATACCAGCAAAACAATGTAGAACATTAGGTACAATAACCCCAAAGCTTGGACATAAACATTTATGCCATCTTCAAATGTGACAAACTCATGGAAGGTAGTTTAAATAAAGCTATTCTTATGTTTCTCATCTCTTTCAGATTTTCTGTTCACGACCTGTTGCTGAGTCTATACTTACGACATCTATCTCTTAGTCAAATATGATGTACCAAATGTAACACCTTGGCCTCTCATACACATTGTCCAGATCAAAAAAAAAATATAAGTGCATACAATTGCTTTCTTCAGGCTTTTCCTATTTTACTGGAGAGAAAGACACTCAAGTCAAAAATACAGAATATGATAAAAAGAATTAGTCTGTAACAGACTCAATGCAATCCAGTCAGACAGATCAGTTGTGATCTTATTAGATGGCAGAGCAGGCTTAAAGGACCTAGTAGCCTACTGTTGCTCCTTTACTCATACGTACAATTCCTATGTTACACACCGAGTAAAACTTAGGTCTCACCATTTAACAGAACACAAACCCCCACCAAGGAACAGGTCCAATCTTCCTGTCCTAATTTTAACCTCACTCAGCATCCCTGCATTTACCCGATAATTTTTCATTCCCTCAAGTATTGTGTATTGGTTGCAAATTTTATTTGTTTCAAATTCAATACGCTCTCCTTTAAATGCTCCATCTAACATCTCCATGTTGATTTTCTGAAGGGTCTAGGCCTGAAACATCAGACTTTCTGCTCCTCTGATGCTACTTGGCCTGCTGTGTTCATCCAGCTCTACACCTTGTCATCTCATCTAACACTTCTGTTGCTTTCTGAACTGGTCTACATTTGTTGGAGGATTGTTACTTTTCTATGCCTAGCCTAAAAATGATTTTTGGACGCAAGTCATGATTATTCAGCCTTTGGTTGACAGAGCTTCTTGAATTTAAAAAAAAAAAACTCGAAATGAATCCAACAGCCCCTCTAAATGTTAGTAATGTTAACCTACCCTCTGTTCTACTTCTTGGATTAAATTTTGCATCTGTTGCTTTCATTCTGGACCACGAGTGCAGGAAAGACATCTTCCAATCGTGAGGATCAGTCAGTACTTTAAAGTCAGAGAGTCAGAGTCACAAAGTCAGACAGCACAAGGGAGGCCCTTTGGCCTATTGTGGATGGGAATGGTTCAGGCCTTCTTTCTAGGAAGAATTCGAGAGCCCAAGGCCATCCTGGTGGGGAGAGCATGTCCATCAGGAAGAGGACCCAGCTGACACCTGCAAACTGGAAATTCTGAAACTCATGTGAAATGTCAGAGGAAATCACAGATGTAAGTAGGAAGGCACTGGACAAAGAGACAGAGGGAAAATAAAAAAAAGGAGTAAAAGGTAAGAGACAGAGAGGTAATGGGTCTGCTAGGGTAGTTCTGTTTTGTAGAGCAGAGGGCTCTTGAGATACTTGTTCCCAGATCCCTGAAACTGGCAGGATAGGTTATTAAAGGCAGTTAAGAAGCACGTGTGATGCCCACCTTTATCAATTGTGGTGTACATTATAAGAATAGGAAGAGACCCTTTTGTGGCACAGTGGTAATGTCCCTACCCCTGGTCCTGGGAGGCCAGGTTCAAATCCCACCTGCTCCAGAGGTGTGTAATAACATCTCTGAACAGACTGATTTAAAAAGGTTAAAAGAACTAAGAACAGGGGGGTTATGTTGGAACAGCACACAGCTGGAGAACAGTGTGCAGTTCTGGTCTCTATGCAATAAGATGGATGATTAAACTGGAGGGAGTGCAGAGGAGATTCAGCAGGATGTTGCCTGGGATGGAGCAGTTTAGCTATTATGAAAGGCTTGGGTTTACTTTGGGGCAGAGAAGTTTGAGGAAGGACCTGATAGAAGTGTGTAAAATTATGAAGAGCATGGACAGGAATGGAAAGCAGCTGTTTCCCCTACTCAGACAGGCAATAACAAGACAGCATAAAGTGAAAGCCTGGTGATTTACGGGCAATTTGTCACCCAAATGTTAGCAGGCGTCTGAAATACACTACCTGGAAGGATAATTAAGGTAGGAAACTTCACAACCTTTAAAATACTTGGACAAGTGCTTGAAATGTCATAACATTCAAAGCTACAGGCCTAGCGTGGGGAAGTGGGTCAAGTGGGTCAAGTGTAGGTAGTAGTATGCTTTTGACAGTACAGATGATTCAATGGGCCAAAGGCCCTCTTCCATACTACAAGACCATAAGATATAGGAGCAGAATTAGTCCATTCGGCCCATCAAGTCTGCTCTGCCACCTGATCACGACTGATACCTTGCTCAAACCCATTCAGCTGCCTTCTCCCCATAACTTTGGATTTCCTTACTAATCAAGAACCTAACCGTTTCTATATAGTAAGAATCTTTCTCCCAGGGTAGAGAACGTCTGATACTAGAGGGCATACAGTTAAGGCACGAGGGGAAAAGCTTAAAAGGAAAGCTTTTTATTTTTAAAGAAGTGAAAAAGGGTGACAGATGCCTGGAACACACTGCCAGGGAAGGTGGTAGGAGTAGATACAATAGCAACATTTAACAGGCATTTAATTTAGACACAAACAGGCAGGAAATAGGAGGGATACCAGCCTGTGTAAAGTTATTTAGAACAGACAACAGTACAGGCCTTTCGGCCTACGATGTTATGCCAAACTTTTACACTAATCCTAAGGTCTATCTAACCTCCACCCTTCCCTTATACTATCATCCATATACCTATCTATAGCTGCTTAAATGCCCCTAATGAGGCTGACTCCACTACCCTCTCCAGCAATGCATTCCACACCCCTCCCACTCTCTGCGTAAAGAACCTACCGCTGACGTCTCCCCTATATCTACCTCCACTCACTTTAAAACTATGCCCCCTTGTAATAACTACCTCCAACCCAGGAAAAAGTCTCTGGCTGTCCACTATCTATACTTCTGATCATTTTATACACCTCTATCAAGTCACCTCTCATCCTTCGTTGATCTAAAGGGAAAAGCCCTAACTCTCTCAACTTTTCCTCCATTCCAGGCAACATCCTGGTAAATCTCCTCTGCACCTTTTCCAACGCTTCCACATCTTTCCCGTAATGAGGCGACCAGAAGTAACCCTAACCCTATCGCAGGTGTGGCCGAACCAGGCTTTTGTATAGCTGGAGTGTACCTTCACGGCTCTTGAACTCAATCCCTCTATTAATGAAAGCTAACACACCATATGCCTTAACAACTCTAGCCACCTGGGTGGCAGCTTTCAGGGAACTGTGAACATAAACCCCAAGACCCCTCTGCTCCTCCACACTGCCAAGAATCTTTCTGTTAACCCTGTATTCTGTTTTCAAGTTTGTCTTTCCAAAAATGAATCACCTCACTTTTCCGGGTTAAACTCCATCCGCCACTTCTCAGCCCAGCTCTACATTCTATCAATGTCTCTTTGTAACCTTATTTCAAGGAGTACATCCTGTTTTACTATTCCATCCCTCTCGAAATGAATGCGAACATTGCATTTACCTTTCTGATTGCCAACTGAAACTGCATGTTAACCTAAAGAGAAACCTGAACTAGGACTCCCAAGTCCCTTCATGCTTAAATTTTTTTAAAACTTTTCTCCATTTAGCAAATAGCCTATGCGTCTATTCTTGCTACCATTAGAAATTTAGTTAGGCCACAAACGGAATATTGCATACAATTCTGAACACCACATTAGGATGTTTTTGAGAGAGTACAGAAAACATTTACTTCAATGTTGCCTGGTATGGGGGATTTTAGCGAAGCAGAAAGGTTGGATAGACTGGGTTTGTTTACACTGGAATACCGGAGGTTGAGGGGTGATCAGATAGAAGTTTAAACAATTGTGAATAGCATGGATAGAGTGGCAAGTATGAGGCTTTTCCTTAGGATGGAAGGGTCAATTACTAGGAACACAGGTTGGGGAGGGGGTGGGGGTAAGGTGTAGTTTAAGAGAGATGTGAGAGACAGGTTTTTCACGCAGGTGGTGAGTGCCTGGAATACACTGCCAAGAGTCATGATGGAAGCAGACATAATAGCAGCATTCAATAAACACCTGGACAAAAACATGAATAGGAATGGAACACAGAGATATGGATCCTGGAAGTGAAGACAGGTTTCACATGGAAGGGCAAAATGTGTTGGTGCAGGCTTGGAGGGTTGAAGGGCCTGTTCCTATTCTGCATTGTTCTTTATTCTGTATGGACCCCTACGAACTCCACTGCTCATGAGCTACTGTCCTGAAAAAAAGACATCTCTATCCCCATTCTCCGCTTTCTGCCAGTCCGCCAATCATCTATCCATGCTAGTACCTTGCCCCTAACACCATGGGCTCATGTGTTATTTAGCAGCCTCTTGTGCAGCACCTTGTCAAAGACCTTCTAAAAATCCAAACAGATCGCATCCACTGACTCTCTTGTCTGGCTTGCTCATTACCTCAAAGAATTCTAACAGATTTATCAGGAATGACATCCTGACAAAGGACAAAGCGATGCTGACTCAACCTTATTTCACCATGCACTTCCAAGTACTCTACAATCTCATCCTTAATAGTGGACTCTAAAATCTTACCAACAACCAAGGTCAGACTAATCATTGCCTCCAACTCTTTATACAGGGGTCTTGTAGTAGATCCTTCCTAACTCCAGTGATTCCTAAATGATAATAATTGAACAAACTGCGGATGCTGTAAATCAGGAACAAAAACTGAAGTTGCTGGAAAAGCTCAGCAGGTCTGGCAGCATCTGAAGGAAAAAAAACATCAGAGTTAACATTTCAGGTCTGGTGACCCTTCCTTATTCCTAGATGATCACCATCAATGCCTTCACAATCTCTTCAGCTATCTCCTTCAGAACGTAGAACATAGAACAATACAGCGCAGAACAGGCCCTTCGGCCCTCGATGTTGTGCCGCCCTGTGAACTAATCTAAGCCCATCCCCCTACACTATCCCATCATCATCCATATGCTTATCCAAGGACTGTTTAAATGCCCCTAATGTGGCTGAGTTAACTACATTGGCAGGCAGGGCATTCCACGCCCTTACCACTCTGAGTAAAGAACCTGCCTCTGACATCTGTCTTAAATCTATCACCCCTCAATTTGCAGCTATGCCCCCTCGTACAAGCCAACGTCATCATCCTAGGAAAAAGACTCTCACTGTCCACCCTATCTAATCCTCTGATCATCTTGTATGTCTCTATTAAATCCCCTCTTAGCCGCCTTCTCTCCAATGAGAAGAGAGAACCTTGGGGTGTAGTCCATCCAGTCCCGGTTATTTATCAGCTTCCCCAGCATTTTCTGCTTAGTAAATTACACTGCACTCACCTTTGCCGCCTGACACTCGAAATTCTGGTGTGCTGGTGTCTTCCACCATGAAGACCAATGCAAAGTACTATTCAGTTACTCGCCATTCCTTTGATCCTCATTACCATTTCTCCAGCCTCATTTTCCAACTGCACTATGTCCACTCATGCCTCTCTCACTTTTCTTTCATTAAAAAAGAACTCTCATGAGTTAGCTTATCCTCATTTGATCTTCTGCTTTATTGTTTTAATTTGTCATCTCCTGCACAGGAGACTGACAGCTAATTGGATCCAGACTTGGCTGTCTGCTAGACAGCAATGGTCAAGGCATGTTTTGTAACTGGAATTCCACATGAATTAGCATTGGATCCCTTGCTTTTTGCGCCGTACATAAGTGATTTAGACTTGAATGAAGGAAGGTGATCTGCAAGTTTGCAGATAATACAAAAAAAAAAATTGGTGGGTAGTAAATACTGAGGAGGAAAGCCTAGAGATTACAGGAGAATTCAGATGGGCTGACCATCACCATCCACCACCCGTCTGGTCAAGCTCATCCTAAATGAAGATTTCCTAACTTTCATCACTTTCTTCAAACCAGAGGTGTGGCATAGGTATCCACATGGGACCTCTCTCTTTCTGGAGAATGTGGAACATTCCCTGCATCAATCCGCTCAGGTCCCCCCCACCGCGACTCTTTCTCCAGTACATCAACTAGTGCTGCTTCCCCCTCCCATTGAAAATTGGAAAGAATTATTAATTTTGTTTCCAATTTCCACCCTGCCCTCAACTGCACTTGTCTCCTCCTTTCTGTTACATTTGTTTCCATTTCTGGAGGTGGATATCAGTGGCCAGTCTATGACAAACCCAATGGCTCTCAGTTACCTTGATTATATATCCTCATGTCCTGTGAGGACACCCTATTCCATTCCTACAGTTCTTACACCTTTGTCACATCTGTTCTGACGATGCCCCCTTCTGCAGGGGAGGGGATATAAGAAATACTCACCTTCCCCCCACCCCCAATCAAGAATTCCCCATTACCACGGTTGAGCATCTTCAGCAATGTCCAAATCATCGCCCACACTTCCCACCTCCCCCCCACCCCCCACTTCCCTCCCATCATACAACTATAGGGTGCTGCTGGTCCTCGCTTACCATCCCACCAGCCTCTGCACCCGAAGGAGCATGAGCTGCATTTCTACCATCTCCAGTGGGATGTCACCATCAGACATATTCCCCTCTCATCAGCCTTCCACAGGGACCATTCCTTCCAGGACGCAACAGTCCACATCAAACACCTCCCCACACCTCCATGGCATCTTCCCATGCAACTGCAGAAGGTGCAACACCTATTTACTTCTTCCCTTTTCATTATCCAAAGCCCCAAACACAGCTTCCAGGTGAAGCAGCGATTTACCTGCACTTCACGCAATCTAGTCGACTATACTTGCTGTTCATAATGTGGTCTCTTCTACACTGGGGAGATGAAGCACAGACTGGTTGACCATTTTGTTGAACAGCTACATTCTGTTCTCAAAAATGACCCCAAGCTTCTAGCTGCCTGCTACTCCAACATGCCACTGTGTTCCCATTCCAACATCTCTGCTTCAGGCCTACTGCAGTGTTCCACCAAAGCTCAGTCTAAGCTTAAAGAAAAGCATCTAATTTTCCAATTGAGGACCCTGCAGCCTCTAGGTTTCAGCATCGTATTCAAACATTTTAGAACTGAACATCCTCCTCTGTGTCTTTTACTCACTCACCACCCCCACCCCCAAGGCTTCGTCACGACATAGGCTGCTTTCATCAGCGCGAACCCATTTTCACTCACTTTAATATCCCTGTAATTATTCTCTCTCCAAGAGATACAAATCAGCTAACTCTCTGTTTGCCTAACTGTCATTGCCTCTGGACCCCACTTACACCTACCTATCTGTTCATTTCTTTTTAACCCCAGCCCTATCTTCAGGTTGTACATCACCTTTCCTTAGCTGCTATCAGTTCTGAAGAAGTGTTACTAGACGCAAAATGTTAACTCCGTTGCTCTCTCCACAGATGCTACCAGACCTGCTCAGTTTCTCCAGCAATTTCGGCTTTTGTTTCATATCTTCAGCATCTGCAGCTTTTTGTTTTATTAACCTTCTGATCCTCTGAGCTTTCTAGTATCCTGCCATTCGTGGGGTACTCCCTGATCTTGGTCTTCCTTCCAAAGCACATCCCCATTGCTAAAACAAGAATTAGAACCCAAGCATTTTAAACAAATCCGAATATAAGGGATCAAGACGCTAACCTTCAGTTAAGGTACACGAAGAAACAAGTTATCAAACTGAAAACACTGGTCTGATAATCCTGAAGTCATGTTTCTTACTAAAGATAAAAGATTTACAGGAAGTTAGAATATAAAGTGATTGGAATCGAAGAGATCTCGATGAGAGGATAGGAAAACGAAAGAAGAGGCACAGAATCAAGGGGAAGAAGTAAAAAGAGCCCGGTGCTGACAGCAGGCACTCACCGCTATCACCTGCCGCCTCACTATCGCTGGAACAGCAAACAACAAAACCACAGCGAACACAAGCATCGAAACTCCGGTCACCGCCAGAAACCTCAGCCGGAACTTCATAGCCAGAGTCCCAGGAACGCAAGCTGAAACTGCTGGAAAAGCTCAGCAAGCCTGGCAGCATCTGTGAAGAAAATATCAGAGTTAACGTTTCAGGTCCGGTCACTCTTCCTCAGCACATTTAACAAAAGTTACCACGATCCGAAATAAAACTGATAACTATGAATGCTGGAAATCTGCAGTGATTTCTGTTCTCGTACCACGAGCTGAGAATTAGCTTTGCTTCCGAATCTTTTATAAACATTCAGACCCGCACCCGAGACCAAGCGCCTCCTCCAACATCAACAATTCTCCCCGTTTCGCAAACTCCCTCGGCCCATACATTCGCCAACTTCCCCATTGCCTCAAATATGATCATGTGAGATTTGATCACGTGAACGATTGAAATCACATGACCTCTAGTCCCGCAACCTTCACGCATTGCTTCTTTTTGATTTCATTTACCTCTAATGTTGAAGTTGCTGCTCTGTTGTTGACAAAGGATCGCTGAGTGCCTACCTCTGAGCCAGGAGACGCACGTTAAAATCCTACACAGCCGCGTAGCACAAAAGAAGCCACTGGGCCCACTGAGTCTGTGCTGACCTATCTACCCTAGTCTCACTTTCCAGCCTATAGCCTTGAATGCTATGATTTTTCAAATGCCCCTCCAACTACATTTTAAAGGTTGAGGTTTCAACTGTCCTCCCAGGTAGTGCATTTCAGATTCCCACCACCCTCTGCACGATATCCCCTGCTAAACTTCCTGCCTTTTACCTTAAAATTAAGCCCCTTGTTAATGAACCTTCAACTAGAATTAGAATTATATTTTGTTGTCACATACTCTCAAGTACAGTGATACAGGAATACAATGAAAAGTGGACAAAGTCGCCATACTCTGATGCCATTTGTGGTACTAGGATGCTCAGGTACAAAATCTTAGGTAGAAAGTGAAAAAATAAGGAAATAAAGTTAAAAGTTCAATATTACAGTCCTTCTTAAGTGCTTAGTCATGGGCCGAGATCTGGCCTTTTCCTCCTGAGACCATCACTAGCACGAAGCACCCAGCCTACCTTGAGTCCCTTCACCGCACTGCTGCTGCTGCTGCTACTTACCATGTCACCATTCTTCAGCGCCGTCTTGACTCGACTGCGCTGGGCCAATCTCGGCAATGCAGCTGCCACTGAAGCTGCCAGGTTCCATGCTGGGCCCAAACTCGCCTCCATCTGCTGGGATCACAAAATTGATTCTCCTCCTCTGCCACAGCCACCGGGAACAAACCTTGCCTCTGATACACTGGTCACCTTGATGCCGTCTGAGCTCTCCACAGAAGGTAAGTAAGGTTAAAATAAAGAAAAAATGGGTCAGAGAATCATATAATCCCTACAGTGTGGAAACAGGCCCTTTGGCCCAACAAGTCTACACCAACCCTCATAGATTTCCACCCAGACCCATCCCTCTATAACTCACCTCATCTATACATCCCTGAACACTATGGGGCAATTTAGCATGGTCAATCCACCTAGCCAGCACATCTTTGGAATGTTGGAAGAAACCAGAGCACCCGGAGGAAACCCACGCAGATAGGGGGAGAATGTGCAAACTCCATACAGACAGTCGCCCGAGGGTGGAATCGAACCTGGATTCCTGGTGCTGTGAGGTAGCAGTGCTAACCACTGGGGATTTGTCCACTTTTGAACCTGCCAAAACCTTTAATATTCCCTCACTCCCTATGTCAATCTGCTCAAGAACCTCAAAGTGCCTCTCTGAAAATTCTGGACGTACATCCTCCTTCTGCCAAGTGAACACAGATATGAAGTACTTGTTTAACGCTCACTGATGTCCTCTGGCTCTGCACATGGATTGCCCCTTTTGTCCCAAAGGGCATTATTCTTTCTCAGGCTATCCATTTCTTCTTGATGTACTTTCCAATGTCTTGGGATTCTCCCTGATGCTGTCTGACCTGCTGCGCTTTTCCAGCTCCACTTTTATTGACTCATCTTCCAGTACCTGCAGTCCTCACTGTTTCCCAGTCCAAAACTGTTTTTTTACAGACCGTCTTGTACCTTTCCCCTAACAAACTTAAACTGCAAGGTGTTGTGGTTGCTATCTCTAAAATGTTCTGCCACTGCCACTTTGAACACCTAATGGGCTTTATTCTCCACAATTAGGTCCAGCACTGCACCATCTATGTTGTTGGACCTTCTATTGATATAAAACCTTCTGTCAATATAAAATGCTCCTGAATATGATTGAAGAAATCTGCCTCTTCTAAAGCCTTTACACTATGAATATCCCTATTAATATTGGGGAAGTTGAAATCCCCAAATATAACTACCTTATTATGTCTATTTACATCCCAATGAAGTGTCGACATATTTGGTCCTCTGTTGCCCACTGACTGTTTGGTGGAATGTAATACAGTCCCAGAAGTGTCAATGTCTCCTTTTTATTCCTAAGCTTTACCCACAAAACCTCTTGTTGAAGACCCTTCCAAGATACCCCTACTGCAGTAGTTGACTCCTTGATTAATAATGCAACATGTTGTCCTCGTTTACACCCTTGCCAGAAGACCCTGTACCCTAAGATTTTGAATTGCCACTCTTGCCTCTCTCTCAACCACATCTCTGTGATAGCAACAGTATTACAATTCAGTGTGTCAATCCACACCCTTAATTTATCTGTCTTATGTGTAATACTCAGAGCATTAAAGTAGAAGCCAACCAGCTTCACCCTACTCCTTTGAATCTCAACATGACTGAACTTGTTCTGTTTTGGTTCCTTTACCAAGTGTACTTTTGCCCTGTCACCTTACCCTGTCAAACCAGTTTAAACTCATCCCAACAGCACTAGCAAACCTATCCAGAAGGATTTGAGACAAAAAAAAACTGCAAATGCTAGAATCCAAGGTAAACAAACAGGAAGCTGGAAAAACACAGGAAACCAGGCAGCATCTGGAGGAGGTGAAGTCAATGTTTTGGGTCTTACCCAAGGGTAAGACCCTCCTCC
>JAHRHZ010000099.1:44032290-44054464 GCA_024137785.1 Ginglymostoma cirratum
TCCTCCAGATGCTGCCTGGCTTCCTGTGTTTTTCCAGCTTCCTGTTTGTTTACCTACCCAGAAGGATGTTGGTTTCATTTTGGTTCAGGTGTAGACTGTCCTGCTTGTACAAGTCCCACCTTCCCCAGAAACAGTCCAAGTGATCCAGAAATCTAAAAACTATCTCCTGCACCACCTCTTGAGGTGTGCATTCATCTGTCCTACTCTTCTTTTTCTGTGCTCATAAGTGCTTGGCACCCAGAGTAATCCAGAGATTACAATCTAGAGTTCACGTTTATTAGTCTACTGAGTAGCTCCCTGAATTCTTGATGCCAGACCTCATCCCTCATATTATCTATATTGTTAGTACCAATGTGCACCATGACCTCTGACTTTTCATCCACCCTTTCAGCACGCCGTGCGGTTGCTCAGCAACATATCTGACCCTGACCCCCGGGAAAAAACACATTTACCTGGAGACCTATCTGCAAGTGCCGAAATACCTGTTTGCACCTGCACTATTTAGCGCCTACCACTATCTCTGTTGGTTTTTTGCTTCTACCCCCATGTGCAGCTGAGCCATCTGGAGTGCTATGAACTTTGCCCTTGCTGTGCTCTTCAATGGAACCCTCACTGTCTTTGTTTTGCAACACAGAAAAATGTATTATATTTCAACAATGATTTTCTGTCTCTTCCTAAAGTAGTAATACTCTTCAAGGCGTAAACTCACTTTATTGAAATATTTTCTTATCAGTCGTTTCAGCGGTGGGAGTCCGGAAGGAGGCGCGAGGGCAGCCTGGGAAGGTAAGCTTTTCCTTTTAAAAACTTACCTCGTGAATAGGCGGAGTGCGCGCTGAGCAGGAGCAGACACGGGACGACTGAGTAAGTGAGGTAATATGTTTGGGCGGTATCTCTGGTTTGTTACCCGTGCACGTGCTAGCGAGGCGAGGAATAGGGAGAGAGACCAGTTGAACACGTGCCGACAGGGATGGTGCAGGAGGGAGAGATTCAGATACCTGTATAATTGGGGCTCATTCTGGGGTAGGTGGGACCTCTACAAACGTGATGGTCTGCACCTGAACCAGAGGGGTACCAATATCCTTGGGGGGGAAATTTGCTAATGCTCTTCGGGAGGGTTTAAACTAATTCAGCAGGGGGATGGGAACCTGACTTGTACAGGAAGTTGAGAGTAGTGAGGTCATGAATAAGGTTTCAAGGTCGCAGGAGTGTACCGGCAGGCAGGAAGATGGTTGGAAGCGTCTACTTCAACGCCAGGAGCATCCGGAATAAGGTGGGTGAACTTGCAGCATGGGTTGGTACCTGGGACTTTAATGTTGTGGCCATTTTGGAGACATGGATAGAGCAGGGACAGGAATGGTTGTTGCAGATTCCGGGGTTTAGATGTTTCAGTAAGATCAGGGAAGGTGGTAGAAGAGGGGGAGGTGTGGCATTGTTAGTCAAGGACAGTATTACGGTGGTAGAAAGGACGTTTGATGAGGAATCGTCTACTGAGGTAGTATGGGCTGAGGTTAGAAACAGGAAAGGAGAGGTCACCCTGCTGGGAGTTTTCTATAGGCCTCCGAAAAGTTCCAGAGATGCAGAGGAAAGGATAGCAAAGATGATTCTGGATAGGAGCGAAAGTAACAGGGTAGTTGTTATGGGGTCTTTAACTTTCCAAATATTGACTGGAAATGCTATAGTTCGAGTACTTTAGATGGGTCAGTTTTTGTCCAATGTGCGCAGGCGGGTTTCCTGACACAGTATGTAGATAGGCCAGCAAGAGGCGATGCCACGTTGGATTTGGTACTGGGTAATGAACCAGGCCAGGCGTTAGATTTGGAGGTCGGTGATCACTTTGGTGATAGTGACCACAATTCGGTTATGTTTACTTTAGCGATGGAAAGGGATAGGCATATACCGCAGGGCAAGAGTTATAGCTGGAGGAAAGGCAATTATGAGGCGATTCGGCAAGACTTAGGATGGGGAAGGAAACTGCAGGGGCTGGGCACAATTGAAATGTGGAGCTTGTTCAAGGAACAGCTACTGCGTGTCCTTGATAACTACGTACCTGTCAGGCAGGGAGAAAATGGTCGAGCGAGGGAACCGTGGTTTACTAAAGAAGTTGAATCTCTTGTCAAGAGGAAGAAGGAGGCTTATGTAAAGATGAGGCATGAAGGCTCAGTTAGGGCGCCTGAGAGTTACAAGTTAGCCAGGAAGGACCTAAAGAGAGAGCTAAGAAGAGCCAGGAGGGGACATGAGAAGTCTTTGGCACGTAGGATCAAGGAAAACCCTAAAGCTTTCTATAGTTATGTCAGGAATAAAAGAACGACTAGAGTAAGATTAGGGCCAGTCAAGGACAATAGTGGGAAGTTGTGCGTGGAGTCCGAAGAGATAGGAGAGGCGCTAAATGAATATTTTTCGTCAGTATTCACACATGAAAAAGACAATGTTGTCGAGGAGAATGCTGAGATACAGGCTATTAGACTATACAGGATTGAGGTTCATAAGGAGGAGGTGTTAGGAATTCTGGAAAGTGTGAAAATAGATAAGTCCCCTGGGCCGGATGGGATCTATCCTAGGATTCTCTGGGAAGCTAGGGAGGAGATTTTAGAGCCTTTGGCTTTGATCTTTATGTCATCATTGTCTACAGGAATAGTGCCAGAAGACTGGAGGACAGCAAATGTTGTCCCCTTGTTCAATAAGTGGAGTAGAGACAACCCTGGTAATTATAGACCAGTGAGCCTTACTTCGGTTGTGGGTAAAGTGTTGGAAAGGATTATAAGAGATAGGATTTATAATCATCTAGAAAGGAATAATTTGATTAGGGATAGTCAACACGGTTTTGTGAAGGGTAGGTTGTGCCACACGAACCTTATTGAGTTCTTTGAGAAGGTGACTAAACAGGTGGATGAGGGTAAAGCGGTCGATGTGGTGTATATGGATTGCAGTGAAGCGTTTGATAAGGTTCCCCACGGTAGGCTATTGCAGAAAATTCGGATGCATGGGATTGAGGGTGATTTAGCGGTTTGGATCAGAAATTGGCTAGCTGTAAGAAGACAGAGGGTGGTGGTTGACAGGAAATGTTCATCCTGGAGTTCAGTTACTAGTGGTGTACCGCAAGGATCTGTTTTGGGGCCACTGCTGTTTGTCATTTTTATAAATGACCTGGATGAGGGCATAGAAGGATGGGTTAGTAAATTTGCGGATGACACTAAAGTTGGTGGAGTTGTGGATAGTGCGGAAGGATGTTGCAGGTAACAGAGGGACATAGATAAGCTGCAGAGCTGGGCTGAGAGGTGGCAAATGGAGTTTAATGCGGAAAAGTGATTCACTTTGGAAGGAGTAACAGGAATACAGAGTACTGGGCTAATGATAAGATTCTTGGTAGTGTGGACGAGTAGACAGATCTCGGTGTCCATATGCATAGATCCCTGAAAGTTGCCACCCAGGTTGATAGGGTTGCTAAGAACGCGTACGGTGTGTTAGGTTTTATTGGTAGAGGGATTGAGTTTCGGAGCCATGAGGTCAGTTGCAGCTGTACAAAACTCTGGTGCGGCCACACTTGGAGTATTGCGTACGGTTCTGGTCGCCGCATTATAGGAAGGATGTGGAAGCATTGGAAAGGATGCAGATGAGATTTACCAGGATGTTGCCTGGTATGGAGGGAAGGTCTTATGAGGAAAGGCTGAGGGACTTGAGGCTGTTTTCATTAGAGAGAAGACGGTTAAGAGGTGACTTAATAGAGACATACAAGATGATCAGAGGATTAGATAGGGTGGACAGTGAGAGCCTTTTTCCTCGGATGGTGATGGCTAGCACGAAGGGACATAGCTTTAAATTGAAGGGGTGATAGATATAGGACAGATGTCAGAGGTAGATTCTTTACTCAGAGAGTAGTAAGGGCGTGGAATGCCTTGCCTGCAGCAGTAGTAGACTCGCCAACTTTAAGGGCATTTAAATGGTCGTTGGATAAACATATGGATGATAATGGAATCATGTTGGTTAGATGGGCTTCAGATTGGTTTCACAGGTCGGCGCAACATCGAGGGCCGAAGGGCCTGTACTGTGCTGTAATGTTTTATTTTCTATGTTCTATGTTCTTGATTTTCAGCATTTTTTTCTGCTGTGATGGAGGTCAGGCCTACACCACTGCAACCCAAGTAGCATTTTTCCAGAAGGCACTCGTACACTGGTACCGTGTGTGGCATTTACCACCTTTATATCAGTATGTGGGTCTTACTAAGGGTTGCTTGAAGTGGTTTGTTGTCATTAATCTTCTTTTGTGTTTGTTCTTTTCTAAAGCCTAGTAGTGACAGTGGATATACCACCATAGGGTACTGACAGAAGAGGCACTGTCCTTAGAAAATAAGAAGGATTATTGCACAATAGCAATAAGCATGACCACATTTGGTCAAGAAATACTGGTATCTGAGGGAGATGATAGATATATCCGGTATCTCTGAAAGGTACAGCATGTGTGACATTAGTAGAATGGGTGTGGCCAATGTTATCTGAACATTAACCCTTTCAGAATCATGACCTTGTACAACACCATTCCAGGCCCAAGCATCTTTAGGTGCTTCATCAATGAGTTCCTGCCCATCATAAGGTCAGAAATGGGGACATTTACTGATGACTGCACAAAGCAATTTGTGTCACTATGCAGTAAAACAGGCAATTGAGAGTCAGGAGGTGAGTTATACTGCATGATTCCTAGCCCCTGACATGCCCTTGTAGTCATTGCATTTATTTGGGCAATCAAGTTCAGGTTCTGGTAAACCCCCCAGATGTTGAGAGTGGAGAATTTTAGTCATGGTGATATGAATAAATATCAATGATGGCTGGATTGTCTGTATTGGAGATGGTCATTACCTGGCATTTGTGTGGTGCAAATGTTACTTGCCTTTCAACAAAAAAGGTTATGGAGACAGCAGAACTCTGCTGCATTTCCATGACAACAGCCTACGTGGCCTGGGAATTAGGATTGACAGTTAACTGTTCTTACTGCATCTCTAGACCAATAGTTGGCAACCAATCAGCACCCATTTCTCACTTAGTATGAAATGGTGTCTCTTTTTATTTCTTGTGTCTTGTGTCCTAAACCTCATGAGCGCAAGATGAAAATTTTTAATTCCTAGTCTCCTTTGAGCATTACACTTTTTCATTATTCTTTCCTCAGAATATGGCATGGCTATCAAGGCCTATCTCTAATTGTCTTGGAACTGAGTGGCTTTCGAGGCCCTTTCAGGGGGCTGTTAAGAGACGAAGAGTCAATCACATTGCTGTGAGTCTGGACTCTCATATAGGCCAGTCCCAGTAAAGTTAACAGATTTCCTTCAAATAAGGACATGAGTAAACCATATTTGGGTTTTTGCAATAATCAATGATAGCTCTTAAAGTCACCATTACTGATACAGTACTAGCCTCATATTTAAAATTTTAAAGATGCATTTAAATTCCATCAGTTGCTTCCATAGGATTTGAACCCACGTTACAAGAGCATTAGGCTGGGCATCTAGAGCATTAGCCCAATGATATTATCATAATGACACCAGCTCCCCAAGATTAGGGATCAGCAATAAATGCCAGCCTAGCCAGTGATGCCAGCATCCAATGAAACAATTTTAAAAAGTTGCTTGGTGCCTGATTCTCTCTCGAACAGCCAACAACACGTAATTACATATTGCGGTACTCTGTCACAGGTTTTACATTGGATTAGAATCAGCTGGATGCAAGCATGGGACCAAGAGATGAAAGGACAGTGAACTGTGTCTTCAAGATGCCTATTAGTTATGGCAGAAGGAAACCTGAATGACTTTTTAAATACTGAATGGTATGAAATTGAACCAGAATGCATATCTAATGTATGTCTGGTGCATTCAATATGAATAGCAAGGAATCCTTCTTTATAATGCGTTTCATTTACAGAACTGGTAATTCATTGTTCCATTTTTGTTTTCATAAGTGTCCTCAGGGATCAGCCTGACTTGAAAAGGCAGTATCATTATTCAAGTGCATCGTTTGGGATATTAAATCTCAGAATTTTATAGTGATCGCCAATATATTTAAAGTAACTAACAATTGGGACCCTGTCCCTCCATTTCCTGTTTAGTCGGCAGCAAGATAGAACATAGAACATAGAACAATACAGCGCAGAACAGGCCCTTTGGCCCTCGATGTTGCGCCGACCTGTGAACTAATCTAAGCCCATCCCCCTACACTATCCCATCATCATCCATATGCTTATCCAAGGACTGTTTAAATGCCCCTAATGTGGCTGAGTTAACTACATTGGCAGGCAGGGCATTCCACGCCCTTACCACTCTCTGAGTAAAGAACCTGCCTCTGACATCTGTCTTAAATCTATCACCCCTCAATTTGCAGCTATGCCCCCTCGTACTAGCTGACGTCATCATCCTAGGAAAAAGACTCTCACTGTCCACCCTATCTAATCCTCTGATCATTTTGTATGTCTCTATTAAATCCCCTCTTAGCCTTCTTCTCTCCAATGAGAACAGACCCAAGTCCCTCAGCCTTTCCTCGTAAGACCTTTGCTCCAGACCAGGCAACATCCTGGTAAATCTCCTCTGCACCTTTTCCAATGCTTCCACATCCTTCCTGTAATGGGGCGACCAGAACTGTACGCAATACTCCAAGTGAGGCCGCACTAGCGTTTTGTACAGTTGCAGCATGACATCACGGCTCCGGAACTCAATCCCTCTACGAATGAAACCTAACACACCATATGCCTTCTTAACAGCACTATCAACCTGGGTGGCAACTTTCAGGGATCTATGTACCTGGACACCAAGATCCCTCTGCACATCCACACTACCAAGAATCTTTCCATTGACCCAGTATTCTGCCTTCCTATTATTCTTCCCAAAGTGAATCACCTCACATTTATCTGCATTGAACTCCATTTGCCACCTTTCAGCCCAATTCCGCAGTTTATCCAAGTCTCCCTGCTACCTGCAACATTCTTCCACACTGTCCACCACTCCACCGACTTTACTGTCATCTGCAAACTTACTAACCCATCCACCTATGTCTGCGTCCAAGTCATTTATAAAAATGACAAACAGCAGTGGTCCCAAAACAGATCCTTGTGGCACACCACTAGTAACTGGACTCCAGGCTGAATATTTTCCATCAACCACCACTCTTTGCCTTCTTTCAGAAAGCCAGTTTCTAATCCAAACTGCTAAATCTCCCTCAATCCCATGCCTCCGCATTTTCTCCAATAGCCTACCATGTGGAACCTTATCAAAGGCTTTACTGAAGTCCATTTACACCTCGTCAACTGCCCTACCCTCATCCAAGTGCTTGGTCACCTTCTCAAAAAACACAATGAGGTTTGTGAGACACGACCTGCCCTTGACGAATCCATGTTGACTATCTCCAATCAAATTGTTTCTTGCTAGATGATTATAAATCCTATCTCTTATAATCCTTTCCAAAACTTTTCCTACAACAGATGTAAGGCTCACTGGTCTATAATTACCTGGGTCATCTCTACTGCCCTTCTTGAACAAGGGCACAACATTTGCAATCCTCCAGTCCTCTGGTACTAAACCTGTAGACAATGACGACTCAAAGATCAAGGCCAAAGGCTCCGCCATCTCCTCCCTAGCTTCCCAGAGAATCCTCGGAAAAATCCCATCCGGCCCAGGGGATTTATCTACCTTCACACCTTCTAGGATTGATAACACCTCCTCCTTACTAACCTCAATCCTTTCAAATCTAATAGCCCGTATCTCAGTCTTCTCCTCTACAATATTCTCCTTTTCCTGAGTGAAAACAGATGAGAAATATTTGTTTAGCACCTCTCCGATCTCCACAGGGTCCACACACGACTTCCCACTTCTGTCTTTGACTGGCCCTATTCTTAGCCTAGTCATCCTTTTATTCCCCACATACCTATAGAAAGCTTTAGGGTTCTCCTTAATTCTACCTGCTAATGACTGCTCATGTCCCCTCCTTGCTCTTCTTAACTCTCTCTTTAAATCCTTCCTAGCTAATCTGTAACTCTCCATCGCCTCATCTGAACCATCTCGTCTCAATGTCACATAAGCCTCCCTCTTCCGCTTAACAAGAGATACAATTTCTTTTGTAAACCAAGGTTCCCTTACCTTATCATTTCCTCCCTGCCTGACAGGGGCATACCTATCAAGGACACGCAATATCTGTTCCTTAAACCAGCTCCACATTTCGATTGTCCCCATCCCCTGCATTTTGCTACCCCATTCTATCCCTCCTAAGTCTTGCCTAATCGCATTATAATTGCCCTTCCCCCATCTATAACTCTTGCCCAGTGGCATGTTCCTATCCCTTTCCATCGCTAAACTAAACGTAACCGAATTATGGTCACTCTCTCCAAAGCGCTCACCCACCACTAAATCAAACACCTGGCCTGGCTCATTACCAAGCACCAGATCCAGTGTGGCCTCCCTTCTTGTTGGCCCCTCGACATACTGTGTCAGGAAACCCTCCTGCACACTTTGGACAAAAACCGATCCATCCGACGTACTAGATTTATAGCATTTCCAGTCAATGTTGGGGAAGTTAAAGTCTCCCATAATGACCACCTTGTTCCTTTAACTCCTGCCCAGAATCGTTTTGCCGATCCTCTCCTCCACATCCCTGGAACTTTACGGAGGCCTATAAAAAACTCCCAGCAGTGTGACCTCTCCTCTCCTGTTTCTGACCTCAGCCCATACCACCTCAGTAGACGAGTCCTGGTCAAAAGTTCTTTCAGCCACCGTTATACTGTCCTTGACTAACAAAGCCACACCTCCCCCTCTTTTACCACCTTCCCTGATCTTTATGAAAGATCTAAACCCTGGAACCTGCAACATCCATTCCTGACCCTGCTCTATCCACGTCTCCGAAATGGCCACAACATCGAAGTCTCAGGTACCTATCCATGCTGCAAGCTCGCCTACCTTATTCCGGATACTCCTGGCGTTGACGTAGACACACTTCAAACCAGCTTGCTGTCTGCCAGCACACTCCTGTGACGGTGAAATCCTGTCCATGTCCTCCCTACTCTCATCCTCCTGTGTACTGGAACTACACCACAGGTTCCCATGCCCCTGCTGAGCTAGTTTAAATCCACCCGAATAGCACTAGCAAATTTCCCACCCAGGATATTAGTAGCCCTCTGGTTCAAGTGAAGACCGTCCTGTTTGTAGAGGTCCCACCTTCCCCAGAATGAGCCCCAGTTATCCATGTACCCGAAACCCTCCCTCCTGCACCATCCCTGCAGCCACATGCTCAGCTCATATCTCTCCCTGTTCTTTGCCTCGCTATCACGTGGCACGGGTAACAAACCAGAGATAACAACTCTGTTTGTTCTAGCTTTCAGCTTCCACCCTAGCTCCCTGAAATCCTGCCTTATATCCCTATCCCTCTTTCTGCCTACGTCATTGGTACCTATGTGGACCATGACTTGGGGCTGGTCACCCTCTCCCTTCAGGACCCCAAAGACACGATCCGAGACATCACGGACCCTGGCACCTGGGAGGCAACACACCAACCGTGAGTCTCTCTCGTTCCCGCAGAATCTCCTATCTGTCCCCCTAAGTATGGAGTCCCCAATGACTAATGGTCTCCTCCTCTTCCCCCTTCCCTTCTGAGCAACAGGGACAGACTCTGCGCCAGAGACCTGTACCCCATGGCTTACCCCTGGTAAGTCGTCCCCCTCAACAGAATCCAAAACGGTATACCTGTTATTGAGGGGAATGGCCACAGGGGATCCCTGCACTGTCTGCCTGTTCCCTTTCCGTCCCCTGACTGTAACCCATCTACTTTTTTCCTGTACCTGAGGTGTGACTACCTCCCTGTAACTCCTCTCAATCACCCCCTCAGCCCCCCGAATGATCCGAAGTTCATCCAGCTCCAGCTCCAGTTCTCTAGCGCGGTTTCCAAGGAGCTGGAGTTGGGTGCACTTCCCGCAGATGAAGTCAGCAGGGACACTAGTGGTGACCCTTACCTCCCACATCCTACAGGAGGAGCCTGCAACTGCCCTTGCATCCATTGCCATTGCTCTGAATTGTGAAAACCTATTGGAAAAGAAAACACTAGTAACTTACCAAATTGGCGCTCAGAACCTTTTTGGTTAGAGGAGGAGGATGGGTGGGAGAAACTACTTTAGTAGTGTTTCGGGTAAAGCAACCGCCCAAATATATTACCTCACTTACTCAACCGTCCCGTGTCTGCTCCTGCTCGACGCGCACTCTGCCTATTCACGAGGTAAGTTTTTAAAGGAGAAGCTCAACTTCCCAGGCTGCCCTCGCGCCTCCTTCTGGACTCCAGCCGCTGAAATGACTGATAAGATATTATTTTCTGTTGGTAATCTGAATTGCTAAGGAGTCAAATTTTAGTTCATTATGCATTTTGCGAGTTGAGTAATCAGATGTATTTAGATAAGATAGGGCATAGGTGTTTCTGGTAGCAGAAAATGACAAGCCAAAAACAATTAATATTTGGTAAAAGAACAAGAGAGGAGATGAGAATTGGAGATAAGATTTTTTTACACTCTGTGATGATCTGGAATGCATTGCTTGAAAGGGTAGTGGAAGCAGATTGAACAATAGAAACAGAAAATAGGAGTAGGTTCCACCATACAATATGCTCTGCATCAGGCCAGTGAACTCTTCAAAATATAGGAAAATGGAAGTGATATATCTCAAAGGTGCTGCTCCTCCACTCACACATTATTTCTCTCCCATGTTTGCTGCTGATAAATACATTAATGAATCAATCATAAACAAAACCAGGAGAGAAAGTGAAGATAAAAATTGAAAGAACTGTGGGTGCTGTAAATCAGGAACAAAAACAGAAGTTGCTGGGAAAGCTCAGCAGGTCTGGCAGCATCTGTGAAGAAAAAAATCAGAGTTAACATTTCAGGTCAGTGACCCTTCCTCAGAACTGATGGTAGCTGGGAAAACATAGGTTTATATGCAGAAAAGAGGGAGGGGAATGGGGTAGGCAGTAAACGATGGGATAGAGCTCGAAGAGGGAGAACAGCAGTTGGATAGACAAAGGAGTTGATAACGATCTGGCGAGGAGGGTGAATAGCTGTTAATGGGGACTGTTAGCGACTAACAATAGGTAATGTGTAATGGCAGGCTATGTGATAACAAGGCCTGGTGTGTGGGATAGGGGACTAGGACATGGGAGAATTTAGGTCCTAAAATTATTTAACTCAATATTGAGTTCAGAGGGCTGCAGGGACCCCAAGGGGAAACTGAGGTGTTGTTCTTCCAGCTTGCGTTGAGCTTTGCTAGAATGTTGCAGCAAGCCAGAGACAGAGATGTTGGCCAGGGAACAGGGTGGTGTGTTAAAGTGGCAGGCAACTGGTGGCTCAGGGTCCTTTTTGTGAGCAGAACGTAGATGTTCTGCAAAGTGGTCACCCAGTCTATGCTTTGTTTCCCCAATGTGGAGGAGACCACATTGTAAGCAGCAAATGCAGTAAACTAGATTCTGGGAGATGCAGGTGAAATGTTGCTTCACCTGGAAGGTATGTTTGAGCCCTTGGATACTGAGGAGGGAGGAGGTAAATGGGCAAGTGTTACGCCTTCACAGGTTGCAGAGGAAGGTGCCATCAGGCTCTGGGGGTGTGTTGGGGGTGAAGGAAGAATGGACCAGGGTGTCCCGGAGGGAACGGTCCCTGCTGAAGGCAGACGAGGGAGGGGAGGGAATATGTGGCTGGTGGTGGCATCTTGCTGGAGGAGGGGAAATGGTGCCTCATGATCTTCTGGATGTGGATGCTGGTGGGATGGTAGGTAAGGATAAGGGGAACCCTATCATTGTTGCAGGAGGGAAGAGAAGGGGTGAGGGCGGAAGTGCGGGAGATGGATCGGACCTGGTTGAGGGCCCTGTCGACAACGGTGCTGGGGAATCCTCGGTTGAGGAAGAAGGTAAACATGTCAGAGGCTGCCTTGTCCAAGTTGGCCTCATCTAAACATATGCGATGGAGACGGAGGAACTGAGAGAATGGGATGAAGTCTTTACAGGAAGTGGGGTGTGAGGATGTATAGTCCAGGTAGCTGTGGGAGTAGGTGGGTTTATAATGGATATTAGTGGCCAGACTATCCCCACAAAGGGAAACAGAAGTGCCGAGGAGGGGAAGGGAGGAGTCAGAGATAGACCAAGTGAAACTGAAGGCAGGGTGGAAATTGGAAGCGAAATTGATAAACTTTTCCAATTCCGGATGAGAGGGGGAAGCAGAACTGATAAAGTTATTGATATGTCGGAGAAAGAGTTGTGGGTGGGGCCTGGAATAGGACTGGAACAAGGAATGTTTCACGTACCCCACGAAGAGATTGGCAAAACTGGGGCCCATGCGCATACCCATGGCCACCCCTTTACCTGAAGAAAATGAGAGAAGTAAAAAGAGACGTGACGTTGTTGAAGGTGAGGACAGGCTCAGCCAAGCGGAGGAGGGTGGTGGTGGATGGGTACAGTTCACGTCTTTGCTCCAGGAAGAAGTGGAGAGCCCTAAGATCCTCCTGGTGGGGAATGGATGTGTAAAGGGATTGCACGTCCATGGTAAAGAGGAGGCAGCTGGAACCTGTAAACTGGAAGTTTTGAAACTGGGGTAAAGCGTTAGAGGAATCATAGATGTACGTGACCAGGGACTGGACCAGGGGAGAGAAGACTGAGTCAAGGTAGGAAGAGATGAGTTCTGTGGGGCACGAGCAGGCTGAAACAACAGGTCTGCCCAGACAGTTCTGTTTGTGGATTTTTGGAAGGAGGTAGAAACGAGCTGTGTGGGGCTGGTGGACTATCAGCTTGGAAGCAGTGGGGGCGAGGTCACCAGATGAAATGAGATCAGTTACTGTAGTAGATACAATGGCCTGATGCGTCATGGTGGGGTCATGGTCCAGGGGAAGGTAGGAGGAGGTATCTGAGAGCTGGCACTGAGCCTCTGCAAGGTAGAAGTCAGTAAGCCAGACTATAACAGCACCACCCTTATTGGCAGGCTTAATAACAAAGTCAGGGTCGGATCTAAGCGAATGGAGTGCCATCAGTTCGGAGGGAGTTTGGATTTAGTGACAGGGGCAAAGAAATTAAGCCGGCCAATATCACGTCGACAGGTGTCAATGAACAGATCGAGTCAGGTAAAAGGGCAGACGGAAGGGTCCAGGTGGAGGGAGAGTGTTGGAACTGGGTGAAGGGGTCTGTGGGACAGAGAGACACTAGCTTTTATTTCTTCACAGACATACTGCATTCTCTCTGACTTTTGCCCTGTGCCAACTTGTCTTGCTGCCCAGTCCTGGCAATGATGCAGTCGGTCATGGAGGCAGGGAGGAAATGGAGTCACAACAGCCTGCTGACCAACTGGAGTCTTGACTGACAGCAGAGTGAGAAAGGATGTTCTGTCATCTTTACATCTGTCCTGAAAACCTTCCTCAGCAGCAAAATGCACCAAACCCCACATGGGCCTGGGCAGACAATAAGAAAGTTGAAGAATAGAGGATAGGAAGTCCATGAAAGGATATGTGCACACGCACATTATGAGAGAACCCAGAGACTGAAAATAAGTCAGACACATGCATCCTTCTTTCTACCTCCCTAAAACCCTACCCACAAAACAGGCCTGGACTGGAGGAAAACCCAGGATAATAGATAATAGGGCAGCAAGGGCAACTCAGTGTGTGCAACACCAGTGATGGTCGTGATGCAAGTGTTAGTTAACTCCTCATCTCAATACTGGCCCCACGCTTGACTGTATATGCCCCTCTAGCTCTGCTTCATAAAAGGCAAAAATGTCTTACAGGTTAGCACTAGTGCCCTAACTTTTTAATGCTGATTTTGAAAATTAAATTTATCGCTGTAACAGATCTAATGTGCCAGATCTTACCTTTCCAACATGTCCAGATGAGAAAAACATTGAAATATGGCACCTACATGTTTATTTTCTGGTGTACTGGTGACTAGTCAGCAATGATAGCAGTTGATGAGGGCATGATTGAGATGAACGTAAAGGCATATGATAAAGAAATGCACAAAATTCATGAACAATTTTAGCTGATGGAATAATATGGATATAAAACCAGCTGAGACAGGAAACAGAAAGTAATATGTTGATATTTCTGTGGATATGCTGGATGACTAAGTGGTTATCTTTCAAATACATCCATTTAAACACTATCGTTTGACATCTTGTTTGATAAAAGCTGGGTAGAATTTGCACACGATACGATCCCGTGCTCTTCTTTAAACAAAAGTCGGAGCAGCAGTGGGAAAGGAGAGGAGAGGAGTGAATGGTGGAAGCAGAGTTTCCAGATAAAGCCTGAGGGGTTGAACCAGATAAAGTTTGGTTGGAGAAGCAATGAGAGGGAGCGGAGCTTCACTGAATCCAAAGGCAGAGATCCCAAAGCGGGGCAGGACGACTAGCTGCTTAGGAAACAGCTTTAGGGACTGAGCAGTATCAGGAACGGGGAACAGAGTGTAAAGTTGAGAAATCTGATTTGGTGAGTATGGGTGATGTTGAGTAATGTGTTCCTAGTTTATAGCTTGTAATTGGTAAGGTTCACAATGGAAAGTATTATGAAATACTCCCCCTGCAATACATGGGAATTGAGGGACACTTCCTTACTGACCTCATATGCCGGAAGTGTGTTCAGCTGCAGCTTCTGATTGACCACTTGAAGAGGCTGCTGCAGCAGGTGGACTCACTACAGAGCATCCATGATGCTGAGGATGTCATGGGTGGCATGTTTAGCGAAATGGTTGCTTTATAAGCAAGGGCTACATAGGCAGAAAAACGTTGGGTGACTAGAAAGGGTGGGCAGCTATTGCAGTAGTCCCTTGTAGCCAAACCCCTCTCACAGAGTCATACAGCACAAAAACAGACCCTTCAGCCCAACTCGTCCATGCCAACCAGATTACCTAAACTGAACTAGTCCCATTTGCCTGCATTTGATCAATGTCCCTTTAAACCTTTCCTATTCATGTACCTGTCCAAATGTCTTTTAAATGTTGTAATTGTAGTTGCCTCTACCACTTTCTCAGGAAGTTGTGTGTGAAAAAGGTGCCTCTCAGGTCCCTTTTAAATCTTTCTCCTATCACTTTAAATCTATGCCCTCCAGTTTTGGACTCCCCTACACTGGGGAAAAGACATTTGCTATTCACCTTAGACCTCCTATACTCCAGTGAAAGAAGTCCCAACCTATCCTTATAACTCAAACCCCCAGTCTTGGTAACATCTTTGGAAATCATTTTTTGAACTCTTTCCTTCCGACAGCAATGCAAACAGAATTGTAAGCAATGCTCCAACGGCAGCCTTACCAATGTCTTGCACAGCCATAATGTCGTCCCAACTCCAGTACTCAGTGCTCTGACCAATGAAAGCAAGTGTACTGAATGCCTTCTTCATCAGCCTGTCTACCCATGATGCCACTTTCAAGGAACTGTTGGCACCTCGAGATCTCTCGATGTTCAACAACACTCCCCACGGCCCTACTATTAACTATGTCAGTCTTGCTGTGGTTTGTCTTACCAAGATGCAACATCTCACATTTATCTGAATTAAACTCCATCTGCTACTCCTCAGCCCACTGGCCCAGTTCATTAAGATTCCACTATACTCTTAGATAACCCTCTTCACTGTCCATTATACCACCAGAAATAGGAAGAGTGCAGTTCAATATCTGGCTAAAGATCTGGTAGGGGAGGGCTTTAAGTATGTGGGTCATTGGAGTGTCTTCCAGGGCAGGCTTGTACAAGCAGGATGAGTTGTACCTCAACTGCAAGGGGTCCAATATCCTGGCAGGGAGGTTTGCTAGTGTCACTTGAGACCATTTTAATTAGTGTGGAGTGAGTTGGGAACCAGAGCAGTAGTTCAGCAAGTAAAATGACTGAGGAGGAGCTAGAGACGAAGACCAGTAAGACTAAGGAAAAATAGATAGGGAGAGATTACTGAACATGGCAGGACTGGCAGTCTGAGATGTATTTGTTTTAATTTGAGGAACATAATAGGTAAAGCAGATGAACTTAGAGCTTGGATTAATACATGGAACTGATATTGTAGCTACTACAGAGCTCTGGTTGTGAGAGGGACAACACTGGCAGCTTAATGTTCCAGGATTTAGATGTTTCATGTGAGCTAGACAAGTGTGTAAGACATAGGTGAGTTGTCGTACTAAGAGAGAATAACACAGCCGTACTGATGGACAACACCTTGGAGAGCTCATCCGACGAGGCTACATGACTAGAGCTCAGGAATGGGAGGGGCTCAATCATTTTTATACAATTGTACTATAGGCCTCCCAACACAGCCAGTAAATCATAGATGAACATGTGAACAGATTATGGAAAAAAAATAAATACAGGGTTGTTTTCGTGGGTGATTTTAACTTCCTTTTATTTAACGGGGACTTGCTTAGTGCCAGAGGATTGGATGGGGGCAAATTTGTTTTTAAAAAATTGTGGACACGTTAGTCCAAGTGGGGAAGGCCCCATACTACACATTGTGATCAAAAATTCAGTGTGGAAGCAGTTTGGAAAGTGACTGTCATTCTGTTTCAAGTTACTTGACTGTAGTAGTCATCCTCAGTTGAAAATACTAAATTGGAAGGTGGCTAACTACACATTAGGCAGGAACAGGGGAATGTAGATTGGTAAAAAAACCCCGAAAGAACTGTGGATGCTGTGCATCAGGAACAAGACCAAGTTGCTGGAAAAGCTCAGCAGGTCTGCAGCATCTGTGAAGGACAAAACAAGAGTTAACGTTTCGGGTCCGGTTCTGAGGAAGGGTCACTGGACTCCGAAATATTAATTCTGATTTTTCCTTCACAAATGTAGATTGTTGGTAACAAGCATGGGGCTGGATGAACACAGCAGGCCAAGCAGCATCATAGGAGCAGGAAAACTTGACGTTTCAGGCCTAGACCCTTCATCAGAAATGGGGGAGGGGAAGAGGGTTCTGAAATAAATAGGCAGAGACGGGGAGGCCGATAGAGGATGCATAGAGGAGAGGATAGGTGGAGAAGAGGCAGACAAGTCAAAGAGGCGGGGATGGAGCCAGTAAAGGTGAGTGTAGGTGGGGTGGTAGGGAGGAGATAGGTCAGTCCAGGGAAGACGGACAGGTCAAGGGGGCGGGATGATGTTAGTAGATAGGAGATGGGGGTGGGGCTTGAGGTGGGAGGAGGGGATAGGTGAGAGGAAAACCAGGTTAGAGAGGTGGAGATGAGCTGGGCTGGTTTTGGGATGCGGTTGGGGGAAAGGGGAGATTTTAAAGCTTGTGAAATCCACATTGATACCATTGGGCTGCAGGGTTCCCAGGCTGAATATGATTTGCTGTTCCTGCAGCCTTCGGGTGGCATCACTGTGGCTTAATCCCATCTGCCAAAGATATTTTATGGTCCCTCTTGGTCCTCATTTTTTAAAAAAAAAAATCAACCTCTTCTACTAAAACGAAGAAAATTACAGCACAGGAACAGGTCCTTCGGCCCTCCAAGCCTGCGCCGATCCAGATCCTCTATCTGAGCCTGTCACCTGTTATCCAGAGATCTGTATCCCTCTGCTCCCTGCCCATTCATACATCCGTCTAGATACATCTTAAATGACACTATTGTGTCTGCCCCTACCACCTCCGCTGGCAACACGGTCCAGACACCCACCACCCTCTGCGTAAAGAACTTTCCACGCATATCTCCCTTAAATGTTTCCCCTCTCACCTTGAAATCGTGATCCCTAGTAATTGAGTTCCCCAAAAGCTTCTTGCTACTCTCGTTTTCAGTGCACTGTACTTGATCTATGCTTTTCTAAGCAAAAAAAAATCATTATCTCTACACAGGTAGAGTTCCCCAAACTTGCTGCATGGGCCCTTTACTCTTGGGAACATGCTGGCTCTGAATTCTTACTTTACTGTTATACTTCCACTTTCCAAAATGTGGACTTACCTGCAAGCAGCTGCTTCCTGTCTGTTTGGCAGATCATGTCAGATTTAAATTATTCAGTTTAGGCATTTCTACACAATCTTTACACTTTGCCAACAGGGCTTTGAAACTAGTGACATGGTGACCATCCCCAAAATACTCACTAACAAACCTCAAACACTGAACGAGCTTCATTCCCTGGGATTAGGACAAGTGTAGCCTAATCTCCAGTACTGTCTGTGTAAAGTCACAAGAAGCTCTCCTGGATAAACTTTAAAAATTTCACCCTGTCTAAGCTTTTCACACAAGCAATTTCAGATTTTTTTTCAAAGAAAAAGGTTACGTGGAGATCACTGGCTGGCCAGCAATTTGTCATTCTTGAAATAATGGTGACCTGCCTTTTTGAACTGTTTGGAGATAGCAAGAACTGCAGAGCTGGAGGAACACAGCCAGGCAGCATTACAGGAACAGAAAATAAAAAAATTCACAATTCAGGTCACGTCCCTAGACGTTGGCTTTCCTGCTCCTGATGAGTTCCTCCACCTCCATATTATTTTTAAACTGCTCCAGTCTACTTGCTGTGGGTGGACCCACAATACCATCAGGGAAGCAATTGCAGAATCTTGACCCAATGCTGAAGGAACATTGCAACGTTTTCAAATCAGGGTGGGGGATTGGCTCAGAGGGGAACTTGCAGGTTGAGACTTTTAGATGGAAGTGCTCACAGGTTTGTAAGGCACTAAGGACCTTTGAATTTTTCACAATGCGTCTTGTAAATTGTGCAGACGCACCTGCAAGAGTGTCACTGGTGTAGGGAGCAGATGAAGTGTCAAACAGGCTACTTAGTCTTGGGACAGCAGTCATTTCTTCAGCACCCCTTTAGGCAAAATTATTCCATCACACCCCTGATTTGGTCTGAATTCAGTTGACACCAGGTTGTAATCCAACAGGTTTATTTGAAATCCATCTGGGTACTGCTCCTTCATCAGGTGAATTTTGACAAAGCCCAATCCCCTCCCAAATCAGTTTAAAGGAATATGTCACCTCACAAGGAACAAGGGTTATTCCAGTTCACTGCAACCTGTCCCAGTCCTATTTAACCCAGCTGTCCACACGATCCAAAAAACCTAAAGCCCATTATCCCTCTAGTTATGTTTTTAACTACAGTCTTCCTAGCCTCACTAGTGTGGCACAGAAGTTATTTAGATTACAACCTTAGAGATCCTGCATTTCAACTTTGCAAGTTCCTTTTTCAGCCAATAAGTTGTACTAGTAGGGACAAGTCAGATTTTTGAAGAGTATTATGGAATTTATGCAAATAACTAACTTCATTCCTTGGATTAAATGGCATTCAAATTTCAGGATTACTATCAAGGTGTATGAATCCATGCCTGTAGAACAGCCTGGATCTGTCATTACTCACCTACAGCCCTTTAGGTTATTCCCCCACCCTTACTTAGTCTATTTGCAGTGGGGTCTGGAGTGTTAGTGTGCTTGACTCACCACATGGATTGATGTGCAAGCAATTCACTTCAAGCATACTGGCAAACAACAAAGAATTAACAACCAGAAGTCCCTCGATTTGAAATCCCCATTGACTTTTACCCAATGGTGCTCGCTGACAACAGTTGGCTATCAACCCAGCTAAAAAAAGGTTAAGTCTTACTTCTGTTGACAACTCCATAAACCCACCAATGCCCATAAAAGAATTCCACTTACCATGACTCTGGATTGTAAATAATTAACTGGAGGCAGTCTAGGTTAACAGGTGGATGTTTTGCTTTGTACAACACCAAAATTGCAGCAAAGCAAATTGCATTCCTAAATCAGTGATCTTAGGAAAGAGAAGACACTTGGAATCTTAAACTACCCAACTGACACTTTCTTCCACTCTTGAAGTTAATAAAATTTACCCAAGAGACCAGGATAAGCTTGCAACAATTTTATTTTGAATGACACAGGAACACACTAATGAACTTTTAGGCTAGAGGCAAGACAACTACCCACAATGAAACAAAGTACAAAGTACAGTGGTTTAACAATTGCCCCCCCTCAGACGCAGCACCAAATGCAGAGTGGACTCTTTCTGGATGTTGTAGTCTGACAGTGTGCGACCATCTTCCAGCTGTTTGCCTGCAAAAATCAGCCGCTGTTGATCAGGTGGGATTCCTTCTTTGTCTTGAATTTTGGCCTTGACATTTTCAATGGTGTCACTGGGTTCCACTTCCAGGGTGATGGTCTTGCCAGTCAGGGTTTTCACAAAGATCTGCATGCCACCTCTCAGGCGCAACACCAGGTGTAATGTGGATTCCTTCTGGATGTTGTAATCAGACAGTGTGCGGCCATCTTCTAACTGCTTACCAGCAAAAATCAAACGCTGTTGGTCAGGTGGGATGCCTTCTTTGTCTTGAATTTTGGCCTTGACATTTTCAATGGTGTCACTGGGCTCAACCTCAAGTGTTATGGTCTTGCCAGTCAGGGTTTTCACAAAGATTTGCATGCCACCTCTCAGGCGCAGCACCAAATGCAGAGTGGACTCTTTCTGGATGTTGTAGTCAGACAGTGTGCGACCATCTTCTAACTGCTTACCAGCAAAAATCAGCCGCTGTTGATCAGGTGGGATTCCTTCTTTGTCTTGAATTTTGGCCTTGACGTTTTCAATGGTGTCACTGGGTTCCACTTCCAGGGTGATGGTCTTGCCAGTCAGGGTTTTCACAAAGATCTGCATGCCACCTCTCAGGCGCAACACCAAATGCAAAGTAGACTCTTTCTGGATGTTGTAATCAGACAGTGTGCGTCCTTCTTCCAACTGCTTGCCAGCAAAGATCAAACGCTGTTGGTCAGGTGGGATGCCTTCTTTATCCTGAATTTTGGCCTTGACATTTTCAATGGTATCACTGGGTTCAACCTCAAGTGTTATGGTCTTGCCAGTCAGGGTCTTAACAAAGATCTGCATGTTCTGCAAAGTAATGAGGACACAAAAGTCACCACTTAAACAACCATTCTAGGCAAATGTTAACCATCAAATTGCAGAGACAAAAAAGTTACAAAGTGACAGTTTTAATTAAGAACTTCCAGGTTTATAGGGATGGATAACTTTACCCTTTTGCACCATCTACCCTGTCAACACCCAGAATCAGGAAGGCCTTATCGAAGGTTCTCTGTCGCTACTCAAACCGAATACGACTACATAGAGAAAGATGAAACGGCAGCTTTTAATGACGACTCACCAACTGTACAAGTCAAAATTAAACTGGCTTAAAAAATATCCTTGACTGCGCGTTGTCTGAAAACACTAACGGAAACTGCGACAAACGACGGCCATTATGACGTACCACATCCGGTTAGGCCCCGCCCCACGGCATTGCCCGTCCCCGGTGACGCAGCTCTCAAACCTGGCACACCGCCCTTGACGTCCCGCACGCAGCGTCTGATAACGAGACACGCGAGGTCTCGCAAGGAGACAGCGGCCGGGCAGGAAAACAGCTGCGTCACCCCGCCGCCATCTTTAAGGATCGGTGCTCGCTTTTGTCGAGTTTATTCCGAGCTCTCAAAATCCCACCACACTGGAGATGAAAACCCAAAAGCCGCTTCGAAACGTAACGAAATGAAAAATCGCAATGCCGCAAAAAATCAATTAAAAAAAGTGAAAGATTAGCAAGAAAATGAAAGATTAACAAAAAGCTACAACACAACTTAAATCCTTCTTTCCCGCCCCTAGGGCAAACTTGACCGACCGCACAGCCGACTCAGGCACATGAAACCAGGAAATTCGTTCTGCCCACCCTCACCCACTACTACTCGGCAATAGTAACTCACTGAACAATTTCTGGCGGGCCTGGGTCTCGGAGAGAGCAGACAGCAGTAGAATTACCGGGCTCGGTACCTCAGAATTAACCAACTAAACGCTGCTCCGCGCTGGGAATGTCCAGCCGCGCTCTGCCTCCCGCTTTTATACTGATTCCTCCGCTCCGTACGCAATCCGCACTACTTCCAGGGAACTACATTCATTCTAATCACAAACCCTGCTCAGAATCATCACTTTCCCCTGATCCTCACCATCATAGAGTTCTACGAGCAGAAGACAGATCCGATTCCCCCCTCAAACTGTCTACTGAAGGCGTCCCGCTGTTGTTGGCGAGCTCAGGAAAGCGCACGAAGCCGCACGGGCGGCGGTGCTAAGGCTTCTTGTTCCAGAAAGTGCGACGGGGGCGGAGAAAGTGAGGAGGGGGGAGGGGCAGGAAGAGAAGTGTGGGGAACTAGAGGGGAGGGGCGAGGGAGCGGGACAGGGCGAGGGGGCGGGG
>JAHRHZ010000100.1:12390-25032 GCA_024137785.1 Ginglymostoma cirratum
TTGTATTTTGGATGAAACTTAATTAAGTCACACATTGGATTAAAGCTTACTTTTTGCTCACTGCATTCATTACTGGAATCCCTTCTGCCTCTGAAGTGTCAAAGTTTCCATATCTGCAATTCATCATACAGCGCAAATTAAGTGATTTTAAACAAGCACTTGAATCTACAATGCGCATTCAGCCATTGAAAAACATCTGAAGATCCTGGATTTCGGTATTAGAAGCCTTGATTGCCTAGTTTGTTAAAACTTTGCATTGAAACTCCAACTTGGCATTTTATAGCATACCTGCCACATCCCATGCAAACAGGGAGGAGTAAAACATTCAATATGGTTATGTCTCATCTGATTGTAACTTCAAATCTGCATTCCTGACTATCCTAATAACCTTTCACCCCCTCTCTCTCAACAAGAATCTATTTATCTTTGCATTTATAATATTCGAGAGCTCTGCTTTTACCATGTTTTCAGGAAGAGTACTCCAAAGAATAGCCACATTTTGAGAGATTAAAAAAAATCAGTTTTAAATGAACACCCACTGACTTTTAGACAGTAACCCTTCATTCTAGTCTCTTCTGTAAAAGGAAACATCGTCTCCATATCTATCCTGTCCAAATCCTCAGGATTTTTAATGTTTCAATCACGTAGCCTCTTCCTCCCCTCAACGCCTACTGATAGAAGCCTTGCCTTTGCAAATTTTCCCTGTAAGGCAAGTCACTTAGTCTCGGTATTATACTGGTAAACCTGCTCTGAAATGCTTCCAATGTATTTACTTCCTTCCTTAAATAGACTGACCAATATAAAGAAGAACATTCAAGATATGGGCTCACCAGTGATCCCTACTTTTGTGCTTAAATCCCCTCATGATAAAATGAAAACATTTATTCACTTTCCTAATTACTTACTGTATTGGTACACTAGCATTTTGTGATTCATGCACTAGGATCCCCAGATTCCACTGCATCTCAGAGCTATGGAATCTCCTTCCATAATAAAAACTGCTGTTCTTCCTGCCAAAATGGACTTCAAATTCACCCATATAAAAGTCTATTTGTCAGATCTTTGACTACTTGCTTCACCTGTATTTCCCTGTAATATTCCAACGTCCTCTTCGATTAATTTTTTAACACATCTTTGTCTTGTCAGTAAATCTGTCAGTCATAAATTCATTCCTTCCTAAGTCATGGACTGTTAGTCAATACTTGGAAAACTTGGGCGAAAACAGATTTTTAAAATGGTTGCTCAATTTATATGATGCTAACCATTGTGAACTCCAGTTAACTCTCAGTCTTAAATAAACACCGAAGGAAACGTGGACATTCATGTAAAAAGGGATGAATTCCCTGGATCTAATTACAGAACACCAAAACAACTGTAGCATCCAGTAAGCCTGTCTCTCCCTTTCACCATGGATAAAGGAAAATCTTGAAATGTAGGGTGTCTGTAAGGTGAATGGATACTGTAAACTTCCAATGTGTTATGATGATCTTTTAGCCAAATTAAAATGGTTGACTCAAGCACTAATGTTAAACACAACACCTGTCCGATTGGTAAAAGGGATTTGAACTTTTGAATGGCAGGGAAGCCATTTTGTTGTTGACTTTTTAAGAACTTCAAGAAGCTACTTGCAGATGGAGAATTCCACCAAAAGCCAATAGACCAGTCAGTGATCGAAGCAGACAAAGTAATAAACAGCTACATTGCGAAAGGAGGAGACAGTAAATATCAGAGGTGATTGTCTTAACCAGAGCTACCTCAGAGTTTAACGAGAAGCAACCTCCTGAAACTTGAACGAACCTCAGTTTGCTGAGATTCCTTGGTTATACAAAATTTTCACTTTACCTTTAAAAGAGTACCACCATCAAAGATGACTACAAGCCTAACACAAAAGCAAATGAGCAAGTAATAACCTGCGATGATTCTTTATCCAATATCGAACTTCTGAGAGAAAATGTGAGACACATGGGTGAAATGTCATGTTTAAAAATCCAGGGCAAGTATGGGTCATTTTTTTTTTAATACTCAAAAGCTTATTGCTGGAATTATTCAGTTGGAACATTTATTTACTTGGGAAAGGAAAGAGAATATCTTGGCCATGGGCAAGAAGAGAAACCCAAATTCCCTTTTGCAAGGTACAACTGGGTTGATTTCTGCAATCCTTTGGGGTCATGCAAGCCAGGTCATGAGCTTACTGTTTTGAAGAAAAATCTAATCACCTCTGGCTATTTGCTGATCCTCTCAAATTTTATAACCAGAGCACATTTGGGAAGCTTTTCCTCCCCAGACGCAGTTTGTCCCTCTAATATCAGAGGCACATCAACTGAAGGTCAGCAATGGTGAGAATCGCTGTATCCCCGAACTGAGGTTTGATCAGTAACCCCAAAAAACCATTTGTGAAATGCATAAACTGTTAAATACTTCCCCAACATTCAGAAAACTAATGTGTAAAAACTCAGGTGACAAGAGAAACCATCACTGATTCCATTTAAAAAACATTTAACCCATTATTACAGAACTGTGGTGCCCCTGCATATTTCAGTCGTAAACAGACACTCATTTGACCAACGTTTCAGTTTTGCAAAAAAGGCTCTTCATCCTGCACTCAGCTTCCAAACTTTGATTCTTATGTCCAACACAGGCTGACAGACAATTGATAGACTTTTTTCAATTAAAATAGTATTCTTCCATTCAGAAACTTATACATTCCAAACATTGTTGCAGGTAGCTCCAAACTGCATGCAAAGCATCAAAGGAAGTCAATGTGACTGTTTATCTTTAATACCAAGGACTGGTCATCGTCCTAACCCACTCACCGCGCTTTTTAAACTTTGGGTTGTACTGGCCTCATTATTGCAAAAAATTGATCAAAAAAACGTTGCCACCTGTTTCTGCATTACGTCCCAAACAACTTGTGGTGCTCCATTTGGGCTCAGGGTTATTGGAAGTGGTCGGGGGCACAAAACAGGAGAAGTGAAGGACTGCTCTGCCTTTTTGTAAATAAACAAACTCGTCACTGGATGTTATCAAGGGAAGTCACTGAACCTAAATTGTGGCACCCATGTGTTGGCAGGAAGGTTCTAGAATAGGAAATACTTCCTGCAGCAAATGGGGAGGCCCAAAACAGTTACAAATTCACTTTCGGGAAAATAAAATCTGATGTAAATACTGGGGAAGTAGAATGAAAGTCACAGACTGGGATTTACACAATTTTTTTCCAGTTTGAAAATTCGAACAGTTGTGTGTTGCTCGTGAAATCATTCTGACAGCAATAATATGGCACAATGTTTTGTGAGTCCTTTAAATCTCTTGTGCATACAAATCCACATTTAGCAACAGACCACTGAATGCTGCAAGGCACCTGAAAAAGTTTGCATTTTATTTCACTGAAGAGTGGTATAAGAAGACTTTAGATTGTATTGCAGGCATATAATTTTTTGAAAATATCAATCTGTTCACATGCTTTATGAGATACCCCTGGAGCGGTTGGGACTTGTACCCAAGCCTTCTGGCCCAAAGGTAGGGACACTTCCACTGCACCACAATACTCTGCAAAATCTCTCTTTGTGGAGGACTTCAAGTTTAATTACTTTTAATCAAGTTATTCAGACAGATTATGACACATGACTGCAGCAGATAGAATTTGAATCTGGGCCTTTTAGGCAGAAGGTAGGGACATTATCACTGCATCAGTGTGTCGGATAAAGTCTTTCAGAGGACTTAAAAAAATACATGTGGGCTTTTCTGATGAAATTGGATGAAAGGTAAAGCCCAGATCTGCAGAGTTCAATGTACAAAGGGTGGGGGGTGCAGATGCAGGTAAGTTAGTGTCTCCAATGAGAAAAACATTAGTCTCCCTTACTGAGGGTTAGACAGAGGTTCTCAGTTCACAACTGATGAACTTAGAGTTGTTTCCAGACAGCTAGTTTCAGTGATTCATTGCCAGAATGATTAATAACAAAAATTACTTGACTGAACAACCTTTTCCATCACTACCATTAAACAAACTATTCATGCTTACTTGACCAGAATGATGTGCAATACACTTTCGGAAGTGGCATATGCTGTGAATGTCGAAAGAAATAATGCAGACAGAGGAAAAATCTTTGTTCATTAAAGCAGTCACTAAATTTTCTACAAGTTTTTCTAAGGTCCCACAGTTAAGAATTCGAACTTTGGAGGGATCAAGAGCTCGATCTGAAGGAAGCTAATGGAGAGTACAAATTTAAAAAGTAAATATGATGCAGGAACAACTTTCATTTATGTAGATCATTGACATGGCAGAAACATTTTAAAATGCTTCAAAAAAATCACTCCATCTTCATGGAGCTATTACTATTACTAGGACAGGTCACCAAAAGCTTGGTCAGAAAGATTGGTTTTGAGGACAAAGAGGAGATGTTTTGGAAGGATGTTCCAGAATAAAGAAGATCAAGCAGGCAAGGAAAATCAAAGTGGCCAGAATTAGAAGTGCAAACATACGAGCGTTGCACTGCTGGAGGAGGATACGTTGATGGGGAGATACAATATGTTGAATCCAATGATAAAGCAGCTGGTCTCTTCATGTATTACTCGAACCATTTCAAAAAACAGAGTTAAAGTCAAAACATCACGGAAACATGGCCAGCTAGATTAATATATAACAGAAATTTGCATCTTGGAGTTATTTTGGATCATCCTCAAGAACATTAAACCATAATTTGAAGTAAACAAGCATTTAATATTAAATCCCTTTATCTGCACACCCACTATTTCTCAATTTCTACTTCAATCCAGTCATCAGAAGGGCCAGAAAGCTTCCACAGCAGGGTAATTGTGGAATTATATGCAACAAGTTCTGTCTACAGCTCTAGGCCACAGCATGCAACGGGAAACAGGACAGTCTGGCTTCAATCACGTTTGAACTCTCTGCTAACATCATCACTGATCTCACATTTCCGAACAATATCATTTTTTAGCAATCTAATTACTCTTGAAAGCGTGAATAGTCTGAACTATTCAAAATTTAAATGCTTCAGTTGAAAAACTTTCTGGGATTAATATAAATGGAACTTCATATCAAATAGAGGACCCCCTTCATTTAACTGCTCTTTCACTTTCCACGATCTCTGCTCCATGAATAAGTGACTGCCTATGGCATTTGATTCCTGACATTAATATACATTCCGCCTCAAAAGCAAGCTGGTTCTTTCCTCTCCTTAATAAGTTCTCTTTCACAAAAGGCCGTGGATGCTAGAAAGATTGTAACTTCCCAGAAATCAGTTTTGTCGGTTTGGGCCAGGCCCAGCGGGGGAGAAAGGGGGAAGGAGTCTGGGGTAGGTGTAGTAGGGAGCATGAGAGACAAGTATGGGGACTCTTGAATGGGTATGAAGTGGGATTATGTATTTAATTGTCTAATTTTTTACGTGCAACTATTTACTTAATTTCATCAGAACCCTCCAAAATCTCCAAATTAAAATTAAGGCTTAGAACATAGAACAGTACAGCACAGTACAGGCCCTTCAGCCCACGATGTTGTGCTGACCTATTATCCTACTAACAGCAATCTACCCTGCATACCCTACATTTTACTATCCTCCATCTGCCTATCCAAGAGTCGCCTAAAAGTCTATGAAGTATCTGACCCCACTACCACTGCCGGCAGCGCATTCCACACGCCTACCACTCTCTGTGTAAAGAACCTACCTTTGACATCTCCCCTATACCTTCCCCCAATCATTTTGAAATTATGCCCCCTCACAATAGTCATTTCCGCCCTGGGAAAAAGTCTCTGACTATCCACTCTATCAAAGCCTCTCATCCTCTTGTACACCTCGATCAAGTCACCTCTCATCCTTCTTCACTCCAATGAAAAAAGCCCTAGCTTCCTCAGCCTTTCCTCATCAGACCTGCCCTCGTGTCCAGGCAGCATCCAGGTAAATCTCCACTGCAACCTCTCTAAAGGTTCCACACCTTTCCAAAAATGAGGTGACCAGAACTGAACACAATATTCCAAGTGTGGTCTAACCAGAGTTTTATAGAGCTGCAGCATAACCTTGCGGCTCTTAAACTGAACTCCCCTGCCAATGACAGCCAACACATTATATGCCTTCTTTACAACCCTATCAACTCGGGGAGCAACTTTGAGGGATCTGTGGATGTGGACCCCAAGATCCCTCTGTTCCTCCACACTGCTGAGAATCCTGTCATTAACCCTGTATTTTGCATTCAAATTTGACCTTCCAAAATGAATCACTTCACACTTTTCTGGGTTGAATTCCATCTGCCATTTCTTTTCCCAGCTCTGCATCCTATCAATGTCTCATTGCAACTTACAACAGCCCTCCATGCTGTCCACAACTCCACCAACCTTCGTGTCATTGGCAAACTTACTCACACACCTTTCCATTTCCTCATCCAACACATTTACAAAGATCACAAAGAGCAGAGGTCCCAGAACAGATCCCTGCGGAACACTGCTGGTCACCGAGCTCCAGCTGAATCCTTTTCATCTACTACCATGCTCTGTCTTCTCATGGACAGCCAGTTTTGTATCCAGACTGCCAAATTTCCCTGAATCCCATGCTTCCTTACTTTCTGAATGAGCACACCATGAGGAACCATCTCAAATGCCTTGCTAAAATCCATGTCTACCACATCCACTGCTCGACCTTCATCAAAGTGTTTTGTCACATCCTCAAAGAATTCAATAAGGCGTTTGAGGCATGACCTGCACCTCACAAAGCCATGCTGACTATTTCTAATCAAACTGTGCTTTTCCTAATAATCATAAATACTATCTCTCAAAATACTTTCCAATAATTTGCCAACCACAGATGTAAGACTGACCAGTCTGTAATTTTCAGGATTATCCCGATTCCCTTTCCTGAACAAGGGAATGACATTTGCCACCCTCCAATCTTTTGGTACTTCTCCAGTGGACAGCGAAGACGCAAAGATCATTGCCAAAGGGGCAGCAATCTCTTCCTTCGCTTCCCGTAGCAACCTTGGGTATATATCCGTCCTCCCTGGACTGACCTATCTCCTCCCTACCCCCCTACCAACACTCACCTTTACTGGCTCCATCCCCGCCTCTTTGACTTGTCTGCCTCCTCTCCACCTATCCTCTCCTCTATCCGCCTCCCCCTCTCTCCCTATTTATTTCAGAACCCTCTTCCCCTCCCCCATTCCCGGAACACATCCCTCACGCCCCGTCCCCGCAATAATAACCAAAAAAGAATCCCCCTCGTCCTCACATACCACCCCACCAACCTCCGGATCCAACGCATCATCCTCCAACACTTCCGCCATCTGCAATCAGACCCCACCACCAAAGGCATTTTTCCCTCCCCACCCTTATCTGCCTTCCGGAGGGACCACTCCCTCTGCGACTCCCTTGTCCACTCCACACTCCCCTCCAGCCCCACCACACCCGGCACTTTTCCTTGTAACCGCAGGAAGTGCTACACCTGCCCCCACACCTCCTCCCTCACCCCAATCCCAGGCCCCAAGAAGACTTTCCACATCAGGCAGATGTTCGCCTGCACATCTGCCAATGTGGTATACTGCATCCGCTGTACCCGTTGTGGCTTCCTCTACATCGGGGAAACCAAGCGGAGGCTTGGGGACCGCTTTGCAGAACACCTGCGCTCAGTTCGCAACAAACAACTGCACCTCCCAGTCGCGAACCATTTCAACTCCCCCTCCCATTCCTCAGACCACATGTCCATCCTGGGCCTCCTGCAATGCCACAGTGATGCCACCCGAAAGCTGCAGGAACGGCAAATCATATTCAGCCTGGGAACCCTGCAGCCCAATGGCATCAATGTGGATTTCACAAGCTTCAAACTCTCCCCTCCCCCAACCGCATCCCAAAACCAGCCCAGCTCATCTCCACCTCCCTAACCTGTTTTTCCTGTCACCTCAAGCCACACCCCCATCTCCTATCCACTAACATCATCCCGCCCCCTTGACCTGTCCGTCCTCCCTGGACTGACCTATCTCCTCCCTACCCCCCTACCTACACTCACCTTTACTGGCTCCATCCCCGCCTCTTTGACTTGTCTGCCTCCTCTTCACCTATCCTCTCCTCTATCCATCCTCTATCCGCCTCCCCCTCTCTCCCTATTTATGTCAGAACCCTCTTCCCCTCCCCCATTTCTGACGAAGGGTTTAGGCCCGAAACGTCAAGTTTTCCTGCTCCTTTGATGCTGCTTGACCTGCTGTGTTCGTCCAGCCCCATGCTTGTTATCTTGGGTATATCTCTTCTGGCCCAGGGCACTTATCTATCCTCCTCCTTTCTCACATCAACCTGTTCGAGCATATCTGCCTGTTTCATGCTGTCCTCACAAATGTCAAGGTCCCTCTCACTGGTGAATACTGAACCAAAGTATTCATTAAGGACCTCCCCTACCTCCTCTGACTCCACACACAAGTTCCCTCCACTATCCCTGATTGGCCCTACCCTCACTCTGGCCATCTTCTTGCTCCTCACAGAGGCATAGAATGCCTTGGCGTTTTCCTTGATCGTACTCGCCAAGGTTTTCTCATACTCTCTTCTAGCTCTCCTAAGTCCATTCTTCAGTTCCTTCCTGGCTACCTTGTAGACCTCTAGAGCCATGTCCGATCCTTGCTTCCTCAACCTTAAGTAAGCTTCCTTCTTCCTCTTGACTCGGTGTTCCACATTTCTTGTCATCCAAGGTTCCTTCACCTTACCACCCTTTCCTTGCCCCAGTGGGACAAACCTATCCAGTACTTGTAGCAACTGCTCCCTAAACAACCTCCAAATTTCTGTCATGCATTTCCCTGAGAACATCTGATCCCAGTAGTGCTTGCCTCATAGCATTGTAATTCCCCGTCCCCCAAAAATATACTTTGCCATACCGTCTGCTCCTATCCCTCTCCATGACTATTGTAAAAGTCAGGGAGCTGTGATCACTATCACCGAAATGATCTCCCACCGAGAGATCTGACACCCGGCCTGGTTCGTTGCCATGCACCAAATCCAATATGGCCTCCCCTCCAGTCGGCCTATCCACATATTGAGTCAGAAATCCTTCCTGGACACACCTGACAAAATCTGCTCCATCCAAACTATTTGCAGTTCGGAGGTTCCAGTCTATATTAGGGAAGTTGAAGTCACCCATGACAACAACCCTATTCTTTCTGCACCTTTCCAATATCTTTCTCCCAATCTGTTCCTCAGCGTCCCTGTTGCTATTGTGGGGGGGTCAACCGAAAACTCCCAAGAAAGTGACTGCTCCTTTCCTGTTTCTGACTTCCACCCATACTGACTCAGTGGACGAACCCTCCTCCACAACCTCCCTTTCTGCAGCTGTGATACCATCCCTGATTAGCAATGCCACTCCTCCACCTTTTACGTCACTCCCTATTTCTTTTCAAACATCTATACCCTGGAATGTCCAACAAACATTCATGCCCCTGTGTTATCCAATTCTCCGTAATGGCAACAACATCATCGTTCCAAATACTGATCCATGCTCTAAGTTCGTCACCCTTATTTCTGGAGGATTCCAGGTAAAGGAGAATCGACCAAAACAATCTTCAATTACTCAAGCAATTCCTTTGGGATTGACTTGATTCAGAATTTCAACACAGCTGGAAAAAACAGAGGACGCCACCAAAATATGCAAATAAACCACTACAACTTCAACCAAAACTTAGTTTTCCTATTCAAAGGTGCAGTTATTTCTTCTCAGCTGCTGTGATAACTGTGGTACAATTTGCCACAACAGGCCCTCTGATGACTATCCATTGGACAGAAACATTGCTAAATGTTTGGGGAGGGAATGTAAAGGCTCACCTGTAATGCTATCTATGATCAAACAAACAATGCCTTAACATAGACAGGCTATGTCTGAACATGAAGCATGGACATTTGGACAAAACATCAGACCCATCGGGGCCAATGATATTTTGGTCACCCAAATCAGAGGGAAGAAACAAGCAAGGCAAAGAGACTGTTTCACTGCAAAACTTACACATTTGGTATTTTCAATTTCAGACCTCCATAGAATTAAAGAAAGATATCACTCCCAAATAGGAAACAAAAGGTGCTAAATAAATGCAAGTCTTTTAGTTGGCACTATTTTACATCTTCAAACAGGAGCAACTCAAGACTAACAAAGCTACATTTGTTGAGACGGTACTGTTTCCAAGGCAGATTCAAGTGAGCACAGGAATTTCTTTCATGCGGTTCGATCCCAATTTTGGCCTTTGGCCGGGGCAGAATTTCACACCTCATTGTTACAATGCAAACTATGAACAAATCCTCATTTGAATCTTGGTTAACACCACGAACATACACCAGCCTGAATATCATTCTTTTTCCTCAGTCTGCTATGCTAAAGGACACCAAGTAATTGAAATATTTGGAAGGAGTCGTCATTTGTTCCCTCCAGTTAAAATCCTAATTTGTGAGAATTTCTCTGCTTGGAGGTGACTATGTCTTTTAGCCAAGTAAATCTTTTGTTCCAGATTTTCTTTACCAAAAGAAAAGAGAAAAGCTAATAATTTAATTGATTTCTTAAATCACACAGAGAAGAGGCCAACCCAAATTCTTCGAGAGGTGTTTCCTGATTTCCACTTTACTGGTACCTTACATCCATTAATGTGTATATGCAATCTACTGTTCCAATTCATGGCTCTCAGATGCATTACTTCTCTTTCAACAATTTCAGGCCCACTCTATTCAAGCAACAGTAATTCACCCAGGCTGGCCAGTTTTGCCACAGGATGACTGAAGAATGGCGGTTAGTCGGACAGCCTATAAGTTAACCAAAAAAAACCTAAAACAAAGGAAACTAAAGGAGTGGGAACAAAACATGGCTTAATGGCTGAACAGGTTTCTGCAATTTAAATCCTAATAACAACGCTGGGGGTTAGCTCAGTGTCATCATGTCACTCAATTCAAACAGCACTGAGAAAAGGATGGCCGCAATGTGGTTCAGAGTGCTTGAAGAAAGGAGTCAAGTGTTAGATGAAGTAGGGTGGGAAAGCAAAAATACCAGCAGAGACTACTTGGGCTGAATGGAATTTTGCATATCAGAGTCAGTAAAATTTTTAACATGTATTTTAACAGTTGGTAATCTGGGACAAATCATTTTGTGCGTCTGCTCAAATATATATTGTGGAAAGGAGAAAATTGTGCCACAAAAATGGTATTCACAACTACCATTGCTATGCATTTACTACACTACATTATTTAGTAATGTTTAGACCGGGAAGAAAATATGATCTATTATTCCACAAAACCACAATTCCTCCATCAAGACAGCTTCAACAACAATAGAGAGAGATAAAAGGAATAAACTTTTGTCCAGCATCCTTTAAGTTCCTTTCCATTTTCTTGTGCTATCAATTCTGCTCCATGGAGATATCTCAATATAGATCAAGCCACTGAGAATTTCACAGTGTCAAGAATTTTGCTGCACATTATCTATAGTGCTTAAAAGCATTACATACACTGCAAAGCCACTGAATATCAGGAAACAAAATTTGATTATTTCATCAATTTTAGTTTACAATCCCATGAGCTGCGCACATAAAACAATACTTTATCAATTTCTGAACATCCAGCTGTACTCTTATATTTGTTGCATTTTTCTATTCAACTCCAATAACTGCATTTTAATGGACAGGCATGCTGAGAAAATGGAAATAGTTCTAAACATTGTAATCTATCATCCCTTTCATAGCTGCAAATAAAACAATAAATTCATCACTTTTATTGGCTTTGAGTCAACAACAGACACAGAGCTAATGGTCAGTCACAGGCACAAATGATTTTTTCCAGAGTAGTGTCCAGGAAACTGGGGAGAAAAAACTACTGTTCCAGAAAAGGTAAAGAGGGAGTTTCTCTTCAAGACTATTTAAATCATTGGCTGTTGAAAAAGGTGACAGCACAGCAAGCTGAAGACTGGAAAACAAGTCACTAGTAAGCAATCTACACTCAGATTCTATAACTTGTACAGTATGAAGATGCATTACGCCAATGTATTGAGTACTTCTGCTTCAGTAAGGGCAGTAATGCACCCAAATCTCAAATAATGTTACACAGCTCAGGACAATAAAGAGAAGGCTCCCACAGCTTTGATGTATACTATAAAGCTTAAACAAACCAAAATCCAATTTTCTAGTACTTTTTACTTTCATTTCCACTATGGGATGTGCCACATATACACAATCACTCCATTATGAACCAAAGTGTTCATTTAAAGCTACAAGTTAAACAACATTGCCCATTACTGTTTTTAAAATCACTATTCTTTGAAATTGCCAGCATAATCAAGAATGCCTGGGTGCCAACTTTATTACGTCCATATACACACAAGCACAAAAGAACTCTCAATTTCAGTTATTATTTACGTACACTTCACTGTCTCCTTGCAAATATTCCTGTAAACTTAATCAATGAGAGACCAATATTTATGTTGTTTTTTTTGTAAAAGCAGGGTTTTCTTGATTGATCATAAGTAGTCAGGACTTCGTCAGATAGATTTGGACAATTCTAGTTTTGTTACCAGCATTGTGTTGAATCAACTGGTGGGTCAGGGCATGAACATTACAACTTGCTTCAGGAAAGCTACATCAGTTATAATACAAATACTGATGTGATTTTGCCACATTTTACCTGATGTGGGAATG
>JAHRHZ010000100.1:40032-99513 GCA_024137785.1 Ginglymostoma cirratum
ATTGTGTCCTGTGGACTGAAGTGAGACAGTCAGTCAAGAAGTACACACTCTACCAAGGGGAGATATTTGGAAATGATGGTACTGTAACTATGCAGGGCAGCAGCGCTAATCTGAAGATCTGTAGCTATCAGGTTACTGAGCAGATAGTTTAAAGATTGATCTTCAGGCAGAATAAAAAATAAACTTTGCTTTTTATATGTCTAATTCTTTGTGGTCTTGATTATCATTATCAGTACGGGAATTAAATCTTCTCCACTAATATCATTTATACTAATGTTGTGCACTGAACAAACTAAACTGATATTAATGTGCTTTTACTGACATAAAACAGTCCTCAAAGTTTGAGAGCCTTCCAGCTACTCCCGCGCCTTCCCCTCACCCAAGTCAAACCTCTCTACAGGTCCTACTGCCCTGCTGCTGAACGCAGCTCCGTCTAGTTTTTCCTCCATCCCTTCTTTCCTCTAGCTATATACAAATAACACCATTTGAATGCAATTGAGGAAATGATTAGAAGTTCGATATTGGCCCATGGCCAACACTACACGACTTTCTGGGATAGCAGAGGAAATTGGCAAATAAACAACAGAAGCTATGTCTTAAACACTAAACAACATTGTGCCCTTGATTCGATGATCTAAAAGCTGGACAACAGAGATACCAGACAAGAAATAAACAGTACAATTTTTTTTTGAAAAGCGCATTTCTACAGCGACACAAAGGGTTTCAAAAACCTGCTTCCAAACAATTTGATTTGGGCTTCACAACAAGTTAACTGAAGGACCTTATTTTGGGTATATGTACATAAAGTGGAAAACAGTCACGTATTCTCAAGACACGACAGCGTTCAGTTATCCTATTCATTACACACAGTTCATTTGAGTGAGTTAAAAACAAGCTCATCAGAAAATAAGATGCTGACGTTATAGGGAAAATGCAATAACAAAGGAGTTCATCTACAGATTATAGAATGGCAAAAATGCTTTTCCAGTCCCAGTCCAACAGTCTTTTATTCGATTTCCTACAGTTATACTTTGGAATAACACTAACTCAGTTATCATGTGGATAATTAATAAAGGCTTGAAGCTGACGAAACTCAAGAAGCAGTTACGCAATTGTATTTGCATTTATTTCCGTGCCTAAATCTGGTTTTAGTACGGCATGGTTCATGAAGTGTGTGAATTACTGGTGCCTCAAAACCAAAATTTCCCATTGTTGTATTGTTCTTGGCAGAGCTTCACAGCCCAGTCAGCCCTGAAGGGAGTGAAATACACCTGACGACTGCAACTACTTGTTCTAATTTAGAAAAGAAGTGAATGTTACCAAAATACAATGGGCAGCAGACTGGGAGCCGCAGACATTGGTCAAATATTAAAGTAATAGACTGCTCTGTTTAATTCAAAATAAGGCTGATAAACTACATCAAGATAAAAATCCTTGCAATTCCTCAGTTTCTGCTGACTTGTTGCTTCATGACACATGTTGTTACTGGGGAGAATCTCTGCCACCAATCCTTCTGGTTGGTATTAGTCTCAGTTACTGAGAATATGGGGGGGAGCTATGCCCACACAAAGTCTTCAGGAAATGAAAGGCTCAACCTTGAGCAAAAGATTTATTGTTACATTACATCTGAGGTACATGGTTGTCTTTTGTCAGGCTTCAGGCTTTACTTTTGAATAATTACACATTACTGCTTCTGCAACATTCTAATATGCAACTTACAGACAACTGAGCAACTTTAACACACTGGTTTACACACACCAGGAACACTCCTTTCGATATTGATGGGTAGAGCTTAATTCCTAAGGTCAGCAAATTCTTTCAAGTGTTGTCTTTTACAACAACAGAGGCAGACCTGCCGTTAGTTTTTTCCTTTAAACTCACAAAATTCCAATACACTTTACAATGCAAAACTATGTGATAGTGACCGGATAATCTATTATTTACTGTAACAAATGCTCTTAGCCAAGGGATAACTATAGTGGCCAATACTTGCTGTACACTAAGTACAGTTGAAATAGTACCATGGGATTCTTTGTACACCTACCTCAAAAGCAGATTGAACCTTGGTTCAAAACTTCACACAAACGACCCAGTTACAGTTAAAAAAAATTGCATTGCACAAGACTTTAAACTGCCTGCTCAGGATGGGCATCAGATTCAATGGCACTTTGAAACAAAAATTAAGAAACTCTCTGCTCTTTCTGGGGCCAACATTTATCCCTCAAAGAAATCCAATGAAAATAATAAAAAGATGTTATAAAAAGATCCTTCCTACCAACAAATTGGCTATTGTGTTATGTATAAAGTAACATTGACTACATTTTAACCAATGTCGTTCTTTGTAAAGCATTTTAATTTACTCAAAAACATGACAAGTCTTTACATTTATGTAAGAGGGTTCTGTCATCATTAAGTAACTGGATTAGTAATCGTGACGCCCAGACAATAATCTAGTTTGAGAACTTGGTTTCAGTTACCAAACTGGTATTTGAATGAAGTGATCTTGAAACTGTAAAATTTTCTTAAAAACAGAACTACTTCACTGGTGTCCTCCGGGGAAGGAAGTCTGTCTTAGCTTGATCTGATCTTTGCTGCAAGTTTCCATCTTAACTGCCCTTTTAAGTAGAGTAGCAGGTTGCTTTGTGGAATTAGGACCTTTAAGGGCAATTAGGAAATGGATAACACCCAGATCCGGAGAATAACTAAAGTAAAACAAACTCGAGTAAGTCACTTCTCCTGTTCAGGTTTCATGTATGAGCATGAACAAAAACACAATGTGACCACACTTGTCACGAAAGTGCTGCCAAGTTGTTAATTTGAGTCTGTGGTTTGGGTACACAGAGAAAATTTTTGAAAAGTCATATCTTCAGTCTTTCATAAATTAGAACTAAAGCAAAGTTACTGTTGTTTCATAGTCAATATTTCAATAGGTCAATTTTTTTTTCTTAATTAAAATAAGTGATAATCAAGCTATTTTTTCAATAGAAATACATTGTGTTCTTCCAATAGATTATGTTAATTTACTTGCCCACTCTCAGCCTCTCCACTACTATGCAGTTCTCACCGTGATAGTTGTTTTGCACAGTGTTGATTATGAGAGAGAGGAAAGCATTTGAAGGAGCTAGTCCCAGATAAATTTATCTTCATACACTGCTATTCATGTTTTTTGTCAGTGCCTCCTATTTATATTATTAACTTATTTATTCAACACATCCTAGTGCCAAAAGGAAATCCTGAAATAGAAGATTTGCAGTTGTTGGACCGAAAATAAATTTTGATGGCTCATGGAAACATTTCTCAGCAACAGAATTCAGAGTTAATGCTGTGAACTGTTGGACCATTCCTTTCTGACTGCACACCCATGTGCCACCAGCTCTGGTGGAACTGTCCTGCCGGTGGGGAAGAACATAAGCAGAGTAGTTACGTGGGGGTCTGGAATTTATAAGGCATGATGAAGTGAATACGACTATGTCAGACTATTGCTCCTCTAACGTTGATACAAGTCCAGGATAATAGTAAGTCAAACTGGAAGGATAGAATGGGCATGATGTGCCATTATAGTTATCTGATGGCCAGATACGTGCCAGGTGGTCAGTCCAGTTTTATCCCTCATTGATATTTATGTTCTGATTCCACACAGCTGCATTTGCAGTCATTTCAGTGGGCAGTTAAGAGTTAACCACATTGCAGCCATTCAGGACAACTGTGCTTGAGACCGGATAACAACAGCATATTTCTGACTTTGAAGGACATTTGTGCAATCGATAGGCTTTCACAGCAATCGAGGAGCTCTGCAGTCACCATTATTGGTACCAGCTTTTTATTCCAAATTTACTAATGAATTGAATTTAAATACCTTTAGCTGCCTGACTGGGATTTGAATTTGTGTGTCTCAAACAATAGGCTCACATGTCTGGATTACTCATCTACTTCCATGAGCACACGTCTGTACCCTTGTTCAACGAGGCTGGTAGAATGCCATCTATTTAGACAGCATGATTGACAATGAAGCACATTGAAAATTATTGAGGAGACATGGGCAGGCAAACATACGACACCTCGCTTTTGAAATGCAGAAACAAAACAATGAATTTCTCCAGAGTTGGATCGAACATTAAAGCAGCAGTGACAGTTGCCCCCTAAGCAAGGATTTAGATTGAAAGTTGCTTTGTGGGTGTTCTTAACAGTTTTGTAACTTGTCATGAACAATTCAGATCACAAAGGCTCCCGTGTCTCCTCAACTAGAAGGTTCAGGTAACCATATTAATTTAGTAAGTGTCTCTGATTACAGCAATAAAGACAATCGAACCGCACTAAATTGATAAATCAGAAAGCTTCATGATAGTGTAAAAACATACCTGATTTGATTTGAGTTTAATGCACAAATTGCCAATGTTTTTCATTGTCTGAAAAGGAAAAATAAGACTGAAAATTAGGTCTGTAATGCAGCTGATGAGGGAATATATTCAGTTGTAATATCGAAATCCAAGTTCATTTTTCTTTTGCACAACACAGGTCCAAAGGGAACAGCCATTAATATCAATCAAATTGCCAAGGTGACCTTGAACAGGAGAAGTCAATAGTTCAGGCAGGAGGTCTATGAACAGTAATACAAGTGCATTTCCTGACCAATACCCTGCTCCCTTATGCGGCAACGCCAAGGGAAATTCGAATATTTTTATTGTCATTTGTGTAGATAGTAGTTAATTTGGTGCATATAGGGCTTTTTAGGCCATACAAATTCTCACTCTCACCTTCTGCTCAAACATTTGGGACATTTTGCTGAATTAAAATATTGCTAATACGTTTTTACAGGCAAGAGGCAGTGGAAACACTCCAACATTGCCTTCTAAATGGAGAAAGGTTCTAGTATTTATTTAATTGTCATTTACAACATAAGGATGTTTTACAACCAATGACATACATTTTGAAGTGCAGTCGTAAAGTTTAAGAAATGTGGCACCAGTTTATGCCATCCCTCCCCGGAACGGAACCTGACTGAAAGGCAATATCAGTGCGATCTATCAACTGGGTGCACATTAACTCAGGCAACAACTTCCTTGGAGGAATATTGGGGGAAGAATCATTTACAACAACTGAAAAAAATGAAGCACCTCCCACTGACTCAATGGCCAGATATTTTATGGTTGCACAAGTACTGTGACAATGAGAATGAGACTGTAGGTAAGTGTTCAATAAGTGCATGACTTGGTGTCATTGTGCACTTTATACTAAATAAATTTCCCCACTTTCAACTGGTGCAGCGATCTACTTGTTGCTGTTTTGACACTGCCATTAGCACCACAAATTGCACACAATTCATACATTCAAATGAGACACTAGCACCACCTGGTGCTATAAAAGCAAGCTGGCATTCCTCAGTGCGTTAGCGTCTGGTGGATTGGGAAAAAAGAATGGTCTGAAACAAAATTCAGTTAAACTCTCACACTGCTAATAATTTCTTACCCAAATCATCAGGAGTTAAGTATTTCTTGCCTCTGAAATAGCTGTTCTTTAAATGCATTTCTTTACTTTGCTGTATTCAATTGCTCAGATGTTTGCATTTTTCTCATCTTTAAGAACCGATATTGACCAGATTTAAAATATCATCATTTTTAAAGCTTTAACGCATTTGGAAAATCTGCAATACATTGAGCCAGTAGAATGTGCTGAGACATTTTTCTGATGCAAGATTTTCAGGGGCAATCTTTCTCTGTTGGCATCAAAGCAACTGAACTCCCAAGATTTAGTGCATTAATGCATTTAATTCATACTATACCTAAGACGGTATAAATACTCTTGAACAATTTAAATCTCAATATGTGTCCAGATATGGCACAATTGCATGCTACAGAAAACCACAAACTATGTGCTTGCATTGTAATTGGTTTCAGCTTCAACTAAGCCCTGTTCTTTCTAGCATCCTACCCTCAGTCACTGTCAAAACATACATTTATAACAGTGACTTAAATCCACAATTATTGCCTTTAACTTTTGTTTGTGCTGTATTGTTTTACCACCTCAATTCTGCCCCAATTATCACTCACTTCCTTGTTAAGTGAAAGCGCTTATGCTGTCGTTGTTTATGTGTCGTCATATTTTGATCAAGTAAGACAAATAACATAAAAATAAATTGATGTTTTATGACCATGCTGACAATCTTAGTAAGAGAAATTATCTAATGTCCATGCTTAAATATTAAAAGAGCAAAACTATTGAATGGTTGCAATTCATTACGAAAATAAAGGCTACTATCTGTCAATACATTGCCTTCAACATTTTCAATGGTGAAATCCCTGTTCCTTCCTCTCTCACCCTACTTCTCATTATTTCCATCTGTTCTGCCATGGTGGTACCAGGCTATCAGCTCTCCTACTCAGCTTTTCTTCTTCATAATCGTTCTTTTAATTACCATCAAATCAATTTGTTTCATGCAAATGTTTAGCTTTCCTCCTCGGGGATCCTAAGTTCTCAAAAGAGATGTCCAGAAGTCTGTGCTGCATCTAAGGGTCACTCAATGGACATTCTGGGCTTCTTCCCTTCCTTGGCTTCATTACATAATTCTCTCATTCCTCTCGGCTTCTTCCCATTCCTTTCCTTCCCATTCATTGCATGGTGCAACAGAAGACAGGGCAGGATACACTATGGAAGCATCTGCCCTGCAGTATTCTAAGTTCTTACAATGCCAGCAAGAGGAAAAAACATATAATCGAAAATTGTAAATCACGGTCCCTCAATGCACAGTATATGCGGCGATAAATCAAAACTGGTGTGTTTGCACAGCATATTGAACAGATGGAATCAGTAAGCAATCAACAGGCATGGAGGAAATCTCTCAAGCGGCTATTAATATTTCAACGAAAGCAGGATGGAAGTGTTGAAGTTAATTATGCAGTGGAGAAAATCAATTGAAGTGTGCACATTCAGGTTTTAAAAATTAAGTAGAGTTCCACATGAACTTGTTTTGTTTTCCTTTAGTAGCCAAAATGCCACAACACGCTAGCATTGAACAGAAGGCTTGCCTAACAGATGACATGTTCTTGTCTTGTTTCGAGTTCAGGAATTGGTTTGCAAATCTGGTTCAAATTTGGACTTTGTTTACTGAAGGCTGTCAGGTATAGCATGTGGAAGAGCAGTGGAAAGTGGCCAGTGATTGAAACACCAGTTAATGTCCACTCTTAACCCCAACTGAAACACTGAAGTTTGTGATTAAAAGTTAGTTCCAGTCATGATGATTTTTAAGAATTAACTAAACACATGGCAGTTATTTTCATCACATCCACTACACTACATCAAGATACCCAGCTCCTGTTCATGATTATATAGTTGTTTTGTGCTCATCGTGAATGTAAATTAGATGACTATTCTATCTCAGTCTTAAATTGAAAAGAAGATTTTACACACATCAATTTCTTAATTCATATGAAATTGAAAACTTTGAACAGATCTCTATCTGAGTACACGGTATACTTTTGTTACTCCATTTGTCTTACATTTTGCTTGCCGAAAATCTCAGAACTTAAACTCTATTTTTTGAATTCATAGGAATAAGGCCTCTTGAGCTCTTGCCATTGAATCACATCATGACGCATTTCTCTCTCAACTCCATTTACCCACCATTTATCCATTTACCGTTAATACGCTGACATAACAAAAAGGGCAGTCTTGAAATTCTGAATGAACCCAACAGAATCAAACTTTAGAAGCTCCAATCGACAACATTTTTGTGAAAAACATCTATCGCCAGATTTCACACCCATCTGATGTAGCTCGAATTTGAAAAGTGAAGCTACAGATATTTCCTGACGTAAACTGTCAGTGATTATCACAAACAAACCCTGCTTATTTATTCCAAAGTGACCCACGCTTCACAAAAAAAGTCGCCATTATCGCACCACATCACAGGGCTGTGCTCACATCAGAGAGAGACGACCGGTGGTTGTCAGGTGAGGGGAGAGGTTGAGACGGAGAATCCATCGTGGTAAACACAAATGTTTGTTTTCTCTTTCAATCTCATCTTGGTCTTCCTTAGAACACTTGAAATTTTAAAAGGCCAAGTGAGCACTCGAGGACATCAGTTTTCAGATACACTTGCTCCCTCAAAATGAAACTCAACAAACCTATGACCAAACATACAAAACATCTTGCACGTCCTGGAAGAACATGTGAGTGTGTGAGTGCAGGATGGTATATAGGAATATGAAGAATAAGTAATCAGTGGACTGGAATTTGTCGTGTGTGAAGAACCAAGGATAGTTCATGCCTTTTTTATTCAGAATAATACAACGGAAATCTGACTGATTCAGCAGGCTGACCGGCAGGAAATAACAGTCAAATCTAGAAGACAAATGAAAACGTCATGAGAGTCAAAACCAAATTCAACATGAAAAGAGAAAGACTGACATCAAAATTAAATATTGGACCAATAAAGATCAACTGCTGACTTCAGTGTATTAACCTGTGTCCATGATCTGTTTGCTCTTTTGATATAATCTTGCTCTTCCTTAGAAAACATAACACTTTGAAATCCTAGATAACGAGGTGTACAGCTGGATGAACACAGCAGGCCAAGCAGCATCATAGGAGCAGGAAAGCTGACGTTTCGGGCCTAGACCTGACTGAGCAAACTTGGACATCAGGTTTCAGACATTTCAGGCCACTTAAAATGCAAATCAACAAAAGTTTTCACATCGATATATGTATAAAAATCACTCTACACATCCTGTCTCAGAATCTAAAGGGAGGAAACCACAGTCGAGGCAAGGGAGGCTACCTTCATGCAGGATAGGTTAGTCAAGACCAGTCTCTGACATTAATCCAAAGTAATTGGCACTGACAGTCGGACACCTGAGGCAGTCAGGTTTTCACAGAACATACCGCAGCAATGCGGTGAGTGGGTCACAGTCAGCCTTGTGGGAGACTGACCCCAGTCTGGGCAGTGCGGAGAAAACAGCTGGGAAACTGTAGAGACATCAGTTAGACGTCTGGTCACTTATTACTCACATTGTCTGTCAAGGTCGCTCAAGTGGGTCACCATATAGTCCTCTTTGTGCTCAGTGCTATTACAACTGAGAACTGTCTGACTCTCGGTTCAAACTGCTGCCATTGATGCAAGGCCGACAACTACTACTTTTCACAGGTGTCAGGGAACCCTGGTGTTTTTATCTTGTAGGGTATGTCAGAGATGAGTACGAGCAAATGGAACAGAGGAGCAGGTAAAGTTCCATGTGAGTTCTAGAATAAGTGAGTGAGTGCCTGACTGAATGTAGGGATATGAGGAACTGGATATCAGTGCATTGGTGTTTCTGCTTTGTGAAAAACAAGGAAAGCTCATACCTTTCTGAATCAAAATAGCAGTACAGAAATCAAATTGACTCGTTGAAATCACTCAGATGTAATATAGTGAAATCTAAAAGATAAATGAAAACATCATGAGAGTCTAAACTAAATTCAACATGAAAAGAAAGTCTGCCAATGGTCTTAAATACTAGACCAATAAATATCAACTGCTGACATCAGTGTAATTACATCTGTGCATATTTTGTATGCACTTTGAACATCATCTTCGTCTTTCTTAGAACACATAAAATTTTAAAATGCTAACTAAGCAAACTAGCCCATCACCCTTCAGATATTGCAGGTCACTCAAAATGAAAATCAACAACAGAAAAACACCTTGCGCATCCTGGAAGAATTATCGCAAACTCAAAAGGGAGTAATCTGCATTCCAGGCAAGGGAGGCAACCTTGATTCAGGATAGGTTAGCCATGAGCAGTCTCTGACATTAACTGAGGGCCATGGACAATGTTAGTAGACACCAGAAACTATGCCTCTGCAATGCAGTCAGCGGGTCATGGTCAGCCCAGTGGGAGACTGAACCCAGTCTGGGCAGTGCAGAGAAAACAGCTGGGAAACTGTAGAGACATCAGTTCGACATCAGTCTGGTCACGTATCGCTCACATTGTCTGTCACCGTCGTTCAAGGGGGTCGTCACAAAGTCCTCATTGTGCTCAGTGTTATTACAACTGAGAACTGTCTGACTCTAGGGTCAGACAGCTGCCATTGATGCAAGGCCGACAACTATTACTTTTCACAGGTCTCAGGGAACACTGGTGTTTTTATTTTGTCGAATATGTCAGAGATGAGTACGAGCAAATGGAACAAAGGAGCAGGAAATTTCCATGTGAGTTCTAGAATAAGTGAGTGAAAAGAGGGAGACGAGGAACTGGATTGCAGCTTGTACTTTGTGAAAAAATAACGATAACTCATATCTTTCAGAATCGAAGTAGAGTGGAGTCTGAGAAATGACAATGATGAAGTATTGTCAAATCTAAAAGACAAATGAAAACACCATGAAAGTGAAAGCCAAATTCAACATGAAAAGAGAAAGAGTACGATCAAACTTAAATACTGGACCGAAAAATGTCAACTGCTGACTTCAGTCGAATTACGTATGTCAAATATTCATTTGCCCCTTCACTATCTACTTGGTCTTCCTTAGAAAACTTAAAACTTTAACTTGTCAACTGAGCAGCCAGGACATCACCCTTCAGATACTTCAGGTCAAAATGAAACTCAACAAAGCTTTGCTCTCATCCACCACCTTGCACATCTGGAAGGATTTCCCAAAGGACTTTTTACATCGAAGTACTTTTGGGCTGCTGTAATGTAGGAAAGGTACTGGATAACGTGCAGACAGCATGTTTTCATGAAGAACAATTGGTAATGACTAGTTTCTCCATTGAAGCAACATTCATTGAGGGATAAATAGTAGATGATGTATGCAGGAGAATTCCAATCTTTTTCTTTTGATTTGTTGTGATAATAGGATCTTATGGTCATCTGAGATGAACATTTTTCCCTGCTGATATCATCTTCAGCAAAGACCAGGAGAAACATTTTGCTTTAGTAGACACAAAAATGTGGCCACTTTAATTTTGGTTATGGCAAGTATTGGAGCCATTGCCAACCGCAACATATGCACATTAATTCAATACGGTTACCCCAATATTAGCATCATGTTTCCAATTTTCCTGTCTTTGAAATTTGTACTAAAATCCAACTTCTTTACAAATACTGTCCAGTGTAAATTGATTTCAAATTACCTCAAAACTCTGCTCACAACCGAGAGTGATACCATGAAGGTATTGCTCCTTTCTGTCCGCTTCGACTAGTGTTAGTTCTAATTGCACTGATGAGGGATGGAAAAGAATATAAGCGACGCACACTTGAAACTGCAGAGCTAAAAGTCTACAATGTTCGCTTCACACTGTCTCAACATGAAATGAGGACACACAGCAGCTATTGTTTATTGTTGTTTGTGTTGTCACAAGTTTCCTTGTTTATTGGTTTATGACATCATAGTCAAACCATTGTGAAGTCACTGGACTCATTCTTTTTTAAAAAGAAAACCTTCCGAAAAAGAACACGAAACCTGTTTGAGCAGTTAACTGCTGTTTTCCACTTCATCTCTGTTTACATGGTTGTCTTGTGGGGAGGGTTTGTTCGTAAAGGTGGGCATTGTGTCATGGACGCAGTTCCCCATCTCCACCGACTTCCCTTAACAGCCTTCCTGGAATCTTGCCCATGGGGTTGAAGGCACCAGGAGGCCTGCTGACATGTGACCAATACGTCCATTAATTTGTTTGGTGGTTGGGCTGGCTGGTCAGCTGTCAAGAGGTTGGATGGTCACATCAGTCCTCAAAGTCCCTTAAAAACATCCCTGAGGTTAATTCAACCTTTACATTGACCGTTGAATCCTCAAAAGACTCCACCAACACCATTTGGTTCATAGGCCAAGTATGAAAGTGGACTAATGGTTCTGGCGTTGCCGTTCACAATCTTTGTCATTCATCCTATGGTTTCTGGTCTTTGTGGATATAATTGCAATGTATTTGATTCTGAAAAGGAGACCTGGCACTAATATCTTTTCATTGGTGTTAATATAAGACAATGTCTTTCTCTTTCATTGCAGTTTCTCAATGAACCAATACTATTTAGCATATACTGTGTGATTATCCAATCTTTGTGCCATTTCTCTGTGATTTGAATTCATGATTAAAATGTCACAGGAAAGGAAAACATGCCACCTCAGCCTGCCAGGGTACTAATCCTTCAGAAACCTCAGTAGGCCACACTAAACGGAACACAGGGAAACTTTGATTTAAATTGCACCTTTACGCAACTTGGAAGCAGGCCCAAAAACTTCATACTAAAGAATCTTCATTCACTGTATTGTAGGAAACATGACTGACCATTTGCACAAAGCAAACTCCAACAAACTGCCAAATGGTAATGACCAGATACTGTTCACTGTTTTTGTGAATATTCTTGGACTTGAATGCTTTAGCTAGAAACCAGGCAGAAATCCACCATCCCTATTTACACAAGGCCACAACATTTAAGCAGAGTAGGCAACCAGTGGCTCAGTTTAACATCCTCTCCGAAAGCTGACAACTCTGACAGTACAAAGCTTACTCAGTACCAGACAGTAATTCCCAGCCATGATTTTGTGCTCAGCAGTATTACAACTGATCAATGTCTGACTCTGGGGTGAGACTGCTGCCATTGTTACAAAGCTAACAATGATTACTTTTCACTGCTGTAACGCAACATCTAGCTGCTATCATCTAGTAGATCAGGGTCGCTCATACCTCTCTGTTTCAAAACAGCATTATGAAAATTGAATTGTTTCCTCAAGTTGACTGAGATGATATACCCATAAAATCTAAAAGATAAATGAAAAAAATACATTTGTGTCAAATATGAAAAGTGATAGACGGCCGTCAAATTTAATACTGGACCAATTTATGTCAATTGCAGACTTCAGTGTAATTACATCCGTCCATTATTCATTTGCCCCTTCAATATCTACTTGGCCTTCCTTAGAAAACTTAAAACTTTAAATGCCATTGAGCAGCCAGGACCATAGGCATCAGATATTTCTTGTCACTCAAAATAAACTTAACAAAGCTTTTCCCTGTATATATAAAATACCTCCTGCATCCTGAATGGAATTCCTAAAGAGCTTAGCAGTTCTTTAGTACTTCCTTGGCTGCTGTTACTACTGGAGGTAGGAAAGGCACTGGATAATGTGCACACAGCAAGCTTTCATTTATAACAAGGTGGTAATGACTAGCTCATCCATTTTAGCAATATTGATTGAGGGATAATATTGGCCGATGTATGAGGGAGATCTCCTCTGTTTTTATTTGAATCTTTGGGATAACGGGATCTTAAGGCCACCTGAGATTAACATTTTTCCCTGATGTTGACATCTCTGGCAAAGACCAGAAGACCAGTTCCCTCTTGGCCAAGTTTTGCTTCGACACAAACAAAAGAACAGCAGTTTGGCACAATGGAGAACATGCTACACCTCTACGGAATGAATAAAGTCCTGTCCCTCAACTGTTTGCTAGGGACAGTGTTGAGGGATCTTTACTTTCAGTTTCCTTTTAGTTCAAAGAGTAGACACATAAAAAGCGGCTAAATTTAAATTTGGCTGTGGCAAAAGTTGGAACCTTTGCCAACTGCAGTATTCAGACATTCATTCATTAAAGTTATCTGCATATTGGCATTCATGCTTCCAAATCTCCTGCCTTTGAAATGTGGATTAAAATCCAACTTCTTTGTAAAATCTACAGATTGATCTGAAATTATCTCAAAACTCTTCTCGTAACCGAGAGTGATACCACAAAGGTGTTGCATCTTTCTCTCTGCTTCAACTAGTGCTAGTTCTAATTATACCAACGAGGGAGAGAAAAAAAAAGTGATGCACAATTGAAAATGCAGAACTACAACGTTTACTTCACATAAAATGAGGACACACAGCTGCTATCCTTTCTGTTTCACAATGTTGTCAAAACAGTTTCCATAGTTACTGATTCACACTGATATAAACCACCGTGAGATGATTGGACTCATCGTTGTCAAATATAAACCTTGTGAGAGTGGACACAAAATCTGCTCAAGCAATTTTACACGTCCTCACTGTTTACATGGTTGTCATGTCGGTAGGGTCAGTTGGTAAAATTAGGCATCATTACATGGATGGAGTTCCCCGCCTCCCCCAACACCCTCTTTGCAATTTTGCCAGTGGAGGTGACGGTGCCATCTCGAAGTCTAATCTAGCGGGGTACCTGTTCTTGAATCCATTCGTACATGCATACAGACTTTCATATCTTCTGCCTGATGGAGGAGGGGGGTGGAAGAGTATATAAGCAGGGTGTTTGATCATGTTGGAGGCTTTCCCGAGGCAGTAGGAAGTATAGGTGGAGCCAATGGATGGAAGGCTGGTTTACGTGATGGACTGGGCTATGTTCACGACTCTCTGTAGTTTCTTGCACTCTTGGGAAAAGACGTTGCCAAACTACGCTGTGATGCACTCAGATAGAATGCTCTCTATCGTGCATCTGTAAAAACTGGTAAGAATCCTTGTGGACATGCCAAATTTCCTTAGCCTTGGAGGAAGTAGAGATTTTGTTGTGCTTTCTTGACCATTATGTTGACATGAGAAGACCAGGACAGATTGTTGGTGATCATTTTAAACACCTTTTAAATGTTGTAACTGTATTCCATCCACCACTTCCACTGGAAATTCATTCCACACACAAAACCCATTCTTTGTTTAAGAAAATTGCCCCTCATGTCCTTTTTAAATCTTTCTCATTTCATCTTAAAAATATGCCCCCTTGTCTTGAAATCCTCTAGCCTACAGAAAAGACACCTGCCATTCACTTTATCCATATCCCTCATGATTTTATAAACCTCAATAAGGTCACCTCTCAACTTCTTATACTCCAGTGCACAAAGTACCAGCCTATCCAGCCTCTCCTTGTAACTCAAACCCTCTAGGTCAATGATATTATATAGCTATCAGTCAGGAAACCCAGCATAGTAAGTGAAGGGAAGCCGTTGGTACCAATCCAAAAGCTTGGAAACAGTGAGTTAGCACTTGGGCACTCAGTGTCAGTCATAAAAAGTAAGGAAGTGAATGTCAGGCAAGTTACAGGTCACCTTGAGTCTTTCTACCATATTGTGGGCTGTTTTCCTTCTGGAAAGACAGATAAATATAAAGGGAGATGAAAATGGGTGGCAAGGCTGTTACTGTTGGTAAAATTGGAAAGGTGTCCCAAGCAAATGAGTAGGCAGCACAGAGGGCATTGCAGGGTTTGTGGTCGGGGATTGGGTGGGAAGGGGTGACAGCAAGTGGGAGAAGATATGACAGGCAATAGTGACAGTGGTGAAGCATGATCCTTGGTGGAAGCTGGGTACATGACCAGAGATAGACAGTTCTTTTTAATTCACCAATAGTATGTGGATGTTGCTGACAGGACAGCATTTATCACCTGTCCCTGGTTGTCCTTGAGAAGGTGGTGTTGGGCTGCCTCTTGAACCACATCAGTTTCATGTGCTGTAGGTTGACACAAAATGCCCAAAGGGAGGGCATTTCAGGATTTTGACCCAATGACAGAGAAGGAATGGCAATATATTTCCAAGGCATGATGACGAGTGGCTTGAAAGGGAACTTGCAGATCTTGGTGTTCCCATCTAATTCTGCCCTTGTCCTTCCAGAAGCAGGTGGCTGTGAGTTTGCAAAGTTTTGTATAAGAATCTTTGATGAATTTCTGCAGCGCATCTCGAAGATGGTACACACTGCTGATGCTGAACGTTGATGGTGGAGGGAGTGGATTCTTGTGGATGTGGTGCTAATCAAGCAGGTTGCTTTGTCCTGGATGGTGTCAAGCTTCTTGAGTGTTGTTGGAGTTGCAACCATCAAGGCAATTAGGGAGTATTCCATTACACTCCTGACTTGTGTCTTTTAGATGATGGACAGGCATTGGGAAATCAAGAGATGAGTTATTCGTTGTGGTATTCCTAGCTTCTGACCTGCTCTTGTCACCACTGTGTTTATGTAATGCATCCAGTTGAGTTTCTGTTCAATGGAAAGCCCCAGGATGTTGAAAGTGGAGAATTCAGTGATGGTAACACCGCTAAATTGGCAATTACCATTGGTGGCATTCAGATTGTCTTTTATTCTAGATGGTCATTACTCGGCATTTGTGTGGCGCAAATGTTACTTGCTACTTGTCAGCCCAAGCCTGGATTTCAACATGGTCTACTTCAGTATCTGAGGAGTCACAAATGGTGCTGAACATTGTGCAATCATTGGCAAACATCCTAATTTCTGAACTTACGATGGAGGGAAAGTCATTGAGGAAGTAGCTGAAGATTTTTTTATCCCAGGGCACTACGTTGCGGATCTCCTACAGAGATGATCTGGAGCTGAGATGACTGACTTCCAACAATCACAACCATCTTCTTATGTGCCAAGTATGACTCCAAACTCCAGCGGAGAGTTTGCCCACGATACCTATTGACTCCAGTTTTGCTAGGGCACTTTGATGCCACACTGTCGAGTGCGACCCTGATGTCAAGGGCTATCACTCTCAACTCACCTCTGGAATTCAGCTCTGCGGGACATCAGAGAGAAGATGGTAGCACTTACTTTGGTGGATACGGGTTCATTGACCTTCTTCCTACTTTGCTTGTCATTCCCCAGAAGGTTGGGTCAACTTTAAGTCGGGACGCAACCTTGGACTAGGCTGGAATGGTCTGCTGTCATGACTTTCTCTGGGGAAGGCGAATTCCTGCCTCTGCACCATCTCATCCAATGGGACCTCCAGGTGCTTGCCTGCAAAGTGGGCACTGACCTTCCCCTGTCTGCCATGTCCAGGGCGAATGCCAGGAACTGAGCAGGGCAGCTTCAGATTGACAACACTTGTCTGGGTGCACAATGGGCTTTTAAAGATGGTGCAGGTACCAGACATGCCAGTCAATTCCAGGATATCCAGTGGCAAGTTGTTCTGGTAAAGGCATACGGTAAGATGGTCACAGAATTAGGCCTGAGGGATGGCGTAGCCAGTTAATGAAGAGAGTTTGGTAAGTTATGGCAAGAAAGCCTGTTAGGCCTCACGGCAGAGAAAACTGCAAAAACCTGATGATACGTGGACTAAGCCAAAACAAAAAAACATAAGATTCAGTCCAAGATTTTGTTTCAATTGGTCAAAAAAACGTGATTTCTCTGGCACCTTTCAAAGCTCTTGGTTCAGTAATTGTGCTGCATGATTGCAAATTTATTAATATCGCTCCATTTTTGAATAGACAGAAAGAGAAGCAGTTAACTGAGGGTCCATCAATTTAATGCCATTTAGAGAAATTTAAGGAACAAAAGGAGACCATTTGGTCCATTGTGTTTGTGCTAGCTGTGAAAAAAGCCTAATCCCACTTTTCCATTCTTAGTCCATAGCCTTGTAGGTGAAACTATTTGTATCCGACACTGGGGAGAGAATGGCTGAGCATTTAAACAAATGAGCTCATTGAAGAGAATCATCAGGCTTTATTAAGAGTAAATCATGTCTGATTAATCTAATTCCAATATAATCTATTCCATTTCTAATCCAGTGCAATGTTTTGAGACAGTCGCAGACCAAACGAAGTAGGAACAGTAATGGGCCATTCAGTCCCTTGAGCCTGCTCTGCCGTTCATCATGAACATGAATGTTCCACTGTTTGCTATTTCATTCTGTGATCTAGAAGCCAGCTATGCTACATCCTCTATTGTATAAACAGGCAAATCAGGGAGACAAGGGGAATACTACGATGCACTGAACAACTGTCCAACTGACTTCTGTTAACCGACGGTCAGAGTTACACTTGTTCACACTTGTAAATCAGATCAAATCTTCCAAACGATTAAAGACCCTCAGCTGGTAGAGTGAGTATGAAGTCCAACTTTACTGTAACATTCTTGCCTCTCCACACACACACACACACAGACACACACGATTAATCCTTCTGAAATTATTGCCGTTTCTCTTTGCAAAAACAAAGAGCACTTTTAAACTAATCAGTTATATTCTCATGTAAAAGTACAACGTTATTAAAATTAACAACTGAATTGTACTTCAGGCATCAATCACTGTTTCAGTTATTCATAATCTATACACAGATGGACCTCAAAACAACTTTCCCTCAACGAAGAAGGGCCTAGGCCCAAAACGTCAGCTTTCCTGCTCCTCTGATGCTACCTGGCCTGCTGCATTCATCCAGCTCTACACCTTGTACCCTCAACGAGCACTATGTTAGAAAATGACATAAAACATCTAATAGATTTATGATTGCTGTGAAATAATTGCTGCGTGAACGAGTAAAAATGATCACAATGGGGGAGGAAATACCTTAGAATCATTGACTTATCTGGGTTGTTGTCAGTGACTTCAGATAATCAGAAAGTTTGTGTATTTTTGGCTTTGTTAGCCTTGATTACAATCTAAATTTCACACTCTGAGCAACTCACCCCTTCAGTGGGTACTTTTGTACCATATCATATTTTCTCTTTTTTTACTTTCACACTCCTTGACTGCCCTCTGTGAGGACACAGGGAGGCAACTGGAGCATTTTGTAACAAATATTGTGGATGCTGGAAGACTGAAAGAAGAACAAAAAGGAGCTGGAAAACCTCAACCTTCTGATGGGAAGCCGAGTTAACGTCTCAGGGTGATGGCCTTAACCTGATCAGAAATGGCTCCCTCTTCACAGATGATACGTTGGCCGGCTAAGGTTTTCCATGGTTCTTTTCTTGCATTGTTACCGCCTGTTTCTTCAATGGTTTAGGGACGCTACTGGGCAGCAATGTTCCGTCTTCGCCATCCTAGGGCAATGGTACCTTCAATTTGGGGTTCAACATCAGGGAATTAATGTTGAGGTGGAAGAAGGGAAACTGCCAGGTAAATGCCAGGAGCCATATTGTGGCAGACCCCCCACAATAGTCCTGCCAATAGGAAAGTCTCCCATCAAAGGAAATGGTGGCAGCTTGCTACTTGAATGAATAATGGACAATTTAAGGGCAATTTTCCCATCTCATTGCCATTTGGCAAGCAGTGGAAAAAACATTACTTCACCTTAATGCGATGTGGGGAGTCCTCTAGCTGTTTTCTGGCTTCATGGTGCAGGGGGCGCTATTATGAACAGGAAATTACTTCCTCGGCAGCCCAACACTGCCACTCAAGGGCACCACACCCCCTCTCCCACCACAGCTGGCTCTGTTCTTGGGGTCTTGTCTGCTAGGCCCTCATATAATTCTTGCTCCCTCAGCAGTGGCCACCACTCTCAGAGGCACTGCTGGGGTTCTGGAGCTGCTGGCCTTCTGATGGGTTAGCAATGTGAAATTGCTGCCAAACTGGCCCCCAAACTTCTCTTGGTAACATCTCAGGGAGGTGCCACTTCCGTCCTTGGCATTCTTGCCACCCAAACTCCATTTGAAGTGAATCTCCAACCCTTTGCAAAATCGCACTCTTAGTTTCAAAAGACAAATCAGAATAGAAGATTGACAACACCAAAGTGCTAGATGACCAAATGTTACTCATGGATTTCCATATGTATCTGGGCCGACTTCATTTCAAAATTACTTCAATCCATTATGAAGTGGTTGGGGATATCCTGAGGGAATCCTTTGTCAGTCAGTACAAAAATACATATACAATGTACTGAAACATAGCAAAGTAATGAAATGCCCATAAGCACCATAGCTGAATTAGTAACCTTCATCCATTACTGCACACATTAATATAGGAGCAGTTGTATGAGGAATTCTGAAGATAGATGGGTAAAGGTCTACACCTTGACATTTTTGTGCAGCTTTGCTTAATTTTTACAATGTACAAGTAGAAATTATATGAGATTTCTTGTAATCAACCAACCACCAAATTAGCCCAGCAACCTGTCAGTCATGACTCACAAAAACCCTCACATACCAATTTATTTCAAATTTGACCCTGAATGCTGGTATATTAATCATCTAGAACTCTGTGAACTTTAATTTTTGCATATGACAAATGAACAGTGTTTGACTCTCAATTTTTTTTCACTCACCATGGGTTAAGGAGGGAACTTATCAATCAATTTAACACTTCCTTCACTCTTCGGGCCTACTGAAAGAGAAAACACGAAACAGTTCCTGTGCAAGCATGAGGGAATCTGTCTGCAGGAAAGATTTTTCTCCTGAGGGAAGACATCAGATAAAGGTAAGGAAAGATTTGTGAAGCGTAAAATATTTTATAGAAGAAATGTATTCCCAGGGGAAAAGAAAGATGAGGGATAGAGTCAGATTGTGTATCATATGGTACAAAGTTCATCGTTGCTGGATCCAAATCCTGGAACTCCCTGGTTATAAGCATTTTGAGCATACTTTCACAAGATGAACTGTAGCAGTTCAAAAAGGCAAATTACCACCAACTTCTTCAGAGCAATTAGATATGGCTACTAACTGCTGCTTTTTGTCAAGGATGATCATGTCTGAAATGAATTTTTTAAAAAGAAATCATATAGTGACTGAATCAAAGGCAATAACAACGTTATATGCGATTAGACATTGTACCTTTGCTATACTTAACTTGAGTTCTTTGCAAAGGATCAAATTAATGTCAGTGGGAATGGAATCCTTGATACCTCCCTATCCGCCACCTGTAAGGATAGAAGGGTGGCACGATGGGCTAAAAGAAAATAAGAATTTAATCATGACCCCAATTCACCTTGAATGCTTCAATTTCCGATTTTGAAGTTGATGGGTTTGGGATGGACAGAGTGTAGTTGGTGGTGGTCTGGTGCATTATTAATACAATTAAAAATTGGAATAAATCTTCTCCCTTAAACATAATCAGATTTTAAGTGTCCAATTGTTATTATGTGGAAGTCAATGAGTTTTGAGTTAATTAAATAACTGCTGCTGTCTTAATATTGACCTTTGAAGAGAAGGATGTGGTTGAACTGATCAGACAGCAGGAGAAATGCGGAGTTACAAACAGTAAGGCCAGTATAACAGGGAGTGTCTCCAATCAGATGACAAGAACAGGACAAACAGGAGACATGTGACACTGTGCTGGGAAACAGATTTGCATTATGTCAAGCTAATATTTCATGCTAAGTTGTTACAATTAACAATCTACTTGCACCTCAGCTGCACACTTTCAGATTACACCAAGGTGTAGTGTTAAGAAAAGTAAGTGTAAAACCATCTGGTGGCCTTGCTATTCAATCATTCCATGAGATTGCAGGCTTATACGATCATGTTGAATGATCATGTTGTTGGGACCTCTAAAGTCTCACACTGGCTTTTAACTATTATAACGGCAAATCTGAGCTCCCTGACATGTGGCATTGCAAAGAAACTTTATGTTTAATGTTCCTTGGAGGTATTAGATTTTGAAGAACTTTTGGAAAAATTGATTTGTTTCAAATTTTGTGAGGCTATACATTGCTTTTTTTTTTAAAGACGCCATTGAAAAGTGGCTATGGACAGTTGACTTTTTAAAAATAGGACTTCCTAGAAGTCATACTACGAGTGATAACTACTTGTTCTGCTGTAGATTCTGCTGTTTAAACAGTGACTGGAGAGTATGCAGTATTTTGGAAGGAGGACTTTTGGGGGACAAGAAACTATGTTGAAGGTCTGTCCAGCTAATCACTTCTATTTTTGAAAATAGCTATCTTGCTGAGTTCAGAGTGAAACTTATTTGTTCTTCTGAAAAATTGCAAAAGTTCCTCAAAATTGCTCTTGAGCAATTTGTGTCTGCCAAGACTCCAGAGACAACTATATGTGAATACTGGAGGGTATGGGAAGTTTAGGAAATACAGGAAGCTGGGAAAAGGTGGAGCAGTGGCTCTGTTAGTGATGGTATTAGCACAGTAGACAGTGATGATCTAAGTTCAAGAGACAAGATGAAGAAACAGTTTGGTAGAGCTGGGTAATTATACAGGTAGGAAATCACTTGAGGGGGTGACATGCTGGCTTCTATGCTATAGTTTTAAATATAAAAGAAGAAATAATTAGAAACAAAAACAGAAATTGCTGGAGAAACTCAGCAAGTCTGTCAGCATCAGGGAAAGAAAGCAGAGTTATCATTTTGGGTCCAGTCTCTCCACAGATGCTGCCGGACTGGCTGAGTTTCACCAGTAACGTCTGTTTTTGTTTAAGATTTTCAACATCCACCATTTTTTGTTTTATTTAGGAAATAATCAGAGCCTGTCAAAAAGCTAAATCGTGGGAGATTTTGTTGTATATATACACTGGAAAATCAGATGGGTAGATGCGGCCTGGGTGGAGTTGATGGTACATTTTTAAAAACGATTTCTTAAAACAACACGTTGTTGGAGCTAACCAGAGAGCAGGCTGCTCTAATCTTGGTATTGTGCAATGAGATGGGATTAATTAATAATCATAGTAAAGGTGCCTCTAGGTAGCAACGATCATTGTATGATTGAATTTGACAATTAGATTGAGGGACAGAGTAGAGGGTGCAAGTAGAGGATTATAAACTTAAATAAAAGCAATTATGAAGGGGTAAAAACAGAGCTCATTAAAGTAAACTGGCAAATTACGTTAAGGGATAGGTCAGTGGAGATGCAGTGTGAGACATTTAAGGTCATATTTCAGATTACACAGAATAGATTCATTTCAATAAGGGGAGGACTCACCATCGATGGTTAACTCAAAAGATTAAAGATGAAGTTAAGCTCAGAGAAAAGGCATTGAATTGTATAATATTGGATGGCAGCTCAGAACATTGTACAGAATCATTAAAATAGCAAAGATTGACTGAGATAATGAGGGGGGAAAAATAAAGTATGAAAGTTATCTGTAAGTACAAAACAGATATTAATTTCTATAGATACTTAAAAAGGAATGGATCTGAAAAAGTTTCCATTGGTCCAATAAAAAGTGAGTCTGGTAACTAATAATGGAAAATAAGGAGATAACAGATTGAGGATGTAAATGATACAAGGAACATCGGCCATCACACCCCCCAAAAAAACTATAAACCTGGAAATGGAAGGCAGGGAGGAACCAATTCTGAAGAAGAGCCACCAGATTTGAAATATTAACTCTGCTTTCTTTCCACAGATGCTGCCACACCTGCGGGGTTTCTTCAGTGATTTCAGTTTTTGTCTCAATTATTAACTATTTAGGACAGTGGTCAAAAGATTTTTGGAAACTAAGGAAACCAGGCCAAATGGAGACAGTGCAGGAAGAAGTAGCTGAGCTAAAAGATCCACCAGTACATTTTAAATGAATGGCAGCAATGTCTCAAACAGTTCTCACTACTTACATTTGTATGAATGAAATTATTGGCAATTTTTTTGTTAAGGTAAGGAAGTTCTTGAAGATTCCTTTTCTTCTTTGATTGAAAAGAGCACTGCAGTTGCTTTAAATTGAAAATACCGTAGTCAACTGTAAAAAAGATGTAAAAAATCATCGGGGCTTCATAAGGTTCCCTTGTGAGTCATCCCATCAAGTCTCACCAAGATAGCTCTTTCTTTCTTCACTCCGATTGCATCCAATGATATATGCTGGAGACATCAAAGAAATAAGGTGCAGATTGCCTGGCGGTGAGATAGCATGATGATGATGAGTTGGAACCCCAAAATACCATGTGTGCTTTCAAAAATATATATTTTGGAATTAAGGGCTGAAAGAAGTTCTGCTGTATTGAGAAAATAACTGTACATGTGAAAAAAAATGTGTGGGAGTGATGTAGCACCTACAGGAGTCAAAAAAAAACTTCAGACTGGTCTGTGATCTCGTGTGACTACAAAAATAATGAGAAGCAAAGGAAGCTCTCCTCAAGCCATCCTCTTTTGATAAATGTCCCACACTGCAGACATACTTTGTATTTTTTCTCTTTTAAGAATACCTAAGGACAGGGGTTAAAATGTCAATTTCAACTCTACCGGAGTGGATCAGTGGGACTGAATGCACCCATTTGTGTCATCCTGGGCTTGAGCACTGGCGTGCTGCAGAGATCATATCCGATCTTGCACAAATTGCTGTGTTGCAGATAAAAGAGGGCTCTGTCTCAATCTGAATTGGACAAACACGAAAAAAAAAATCAGGATCGAGGAACATCAATCAGCCTGCCAAACCACGAATCTTAAAAAAATGACACCGTCACAATTCAGAGATTGATCCCTATATCAACTTTTTAAAACTTGTATCTTTGTGGGCTCACAACTTATTTCTGTCATCTGTGTTGCATTGCTTTTTTTTTATTTTTTATAGAATCCCTACAGTGCAACAAGTCCACAGCAACCCTTGCAGCATCCCATCCAGACCCATCCCCCATAACCCACCTAAGCCACACATCCCTGAACCCTACGGGCAATTTAGCATGGCCAATCCACCCTAACCTGCACATCTTTGGACTGTGGAAGGAAACTGGAGCACCCGGAAGAAACCCACGCAGATACGGGGAGAACGTGCAAACCCCACACAGACAGCTGCCTGAGGGTGGAATTGAACCCAGGTCCCTGGCGCTGTGAGGCAGCAGTGCAAATCACTGAGCCACCATGCCACCTCTCTATCAACTTTTTTAAACTTGTATCTTTGTGGATTCACAACTTACTTTGATCATCTGTGTATGCGTGTTGTACTACTATTTCTTCTCATGTGTAGAAATTAATACACTCACTCATTTTGTTAAAGAAACCAAGCTTGGTTAAATTAGCTCCTTTTAAAATATAGGTATATTTGGATCCAGGAGAAAAGTATCCACAAGGGAAGTGATCCTTTGTAAATTAACCGTGCTGCAACCACCTGAGGGGGTTTGAGAATAAAGTGGAGCCATTTCATTCCTCTTCACCTGGGAACTTCACAATTTTGACCATCATGCTTGGAACTATGTGGCTTGGAGAACCTTGCCTACGGGTTGGTCACAACAGTGGGGTGAGGGGGAAGGAGAAGGACATATCATACATACTGGTAAGGGACTAAATTGGTCTTCATCGTTTATGTGAAACCGAGATCCTCAATCATCAACCCATTTTACATTGACTACCTTGAGAAAGCAAACAATGTATTGAGCTGCTGATTCACTTGGAGCCAATCTTACCTGACTGGGGAAGAACTGACAAAGTTCTGATGAAGGGTCACTGAACCCAAAACATAAACTCTGTTTCTCTCTCCAAGTTGCTGCTAGACCTGCTGAGTTTTTCCAGCACATTGTTTTTGTTTCAGATCTCCAGCAACCGCAGTTCTTTGTTTTATTTTGTGGAAGAGCAAGCCAAGCCTCAGAAATGGGAAGCAAAAACAGAAAACTTAATGGAAATCAGCAATAGAATAGAAACAGAAATAACTTTTGAGATTTGTGAATGTGACAGGACTCTATTTTAAAATGGGTTACAAAGCAATCGCGAGATCTCTTTCAGGTGCTGATTGACTTCCTCCATGTTTCAAGCACTTTCTGTTTTCTCCTTACACATTACGGTTCAACTGCACGTATGTCTTTGCATTGCTAATGTGAATGGGTAAGATCAGAGGTGCTATTTCAAGGAACAAGAATTGTATATTTGAATATAGGATGAAGTATGCCACAAACTATTTTACAATATGACTAAAAAGATGGACATAACCATTTGTTGAAGAACAGTTAAATAATAGCTTGCATTCAGAGGTCATACCACAAACCAGCTTACAGGAAAGAAAATAGCCCTGAAGATGAAAATGTCTGGGTAGAAATGGAACAAAAGGCACCATCAAATGGGCACTTTTAAAACACTTTTGAAGGACTAAGAGATTCTACAGCTGATAGCTGTAGAGTGTTACAGACTAGAGATTGAAAAGAATGCTTTCAACATGCATCAAATCATTCAGACAGAGACAGTGATGTCCCATTTCCAATAACACAGCAAGGCCTTTTATTCTGAATAAATTTTATTTTTCTTTTAGGAACAATCACAAACAGAAAGAATTGCAGATTTGAAGCAGAACCAGTCTGAATGACCCCGTCACTCACTGGAAACAACGTTATAGCTGAGACCCGAGGTTTGAGAAATTTCATACATACTTCAATGAGAAGTGAAATGGCTTGCTCTTTTACTTAATTTGTCTCGTGACAGTCATGATACAGGATTGCAGTTTGAGTGTGTTGTGTGTGTGTATTTGTATTTTAAGAAACACAAGATTCGAAAAAGAAAGTTAATACAGTGAAATAAAACTACAAAGAAAATGCACTGTAAAAATAATGAACATTCCATTTCCACAGAAAATGTTAAACAGCATTTAAAAAACACAGGGCAAGATTTCAAAAACTTGAGATAGCATCTTAGCTGAGCATGAGAACAATTGTCGCTCTTAAATTTATTCTTAATATATGTCTTAACCATATCAGACAGAAGGCCAAAGCTCTGTTTATCTTTCAGAAACAGTGAAAAGATGGCACAAAAAAGTAAGGGCATCCCAGTGTTCAGAACAAAGGAACTAAGTACTCATTGACTTTACATGGACAATTTTTCGTATTTACAGCTTAACCTAAAATAACTTAAAATTGCTTCTTCATACAGGTAAATGTGCTTTTATAAATTAACCAGTGAAAAAGTAGCACAATATATTAATAGTTTAATATTTAAAAATGCATCAGTTTGACTGCTCTACAGTGTACAATTTAAGCAAGAATGAGGAAATTGCAAGTTGGGAATGAAAGAGGTAGATAACACTTTCCCCGTGACAAAAAGACTCTGAGAACACTCACTTAAACAGCATTTGAAAATTTAAAGATAAAACTCAGCTAAAATATTGAATACAGAAAACTAAAGCAGCAAATAACTTTGGGCTGCCTGAAAATTCAGCATTTGAAAGTTTGCCCCTGTATTCTGTTATCTTCCCAGGTTGACGTGTTACCAATTGCAGACAGAAATGGTAAAATTATCATGTCGTTTATGCTAAACAATGACTAAAGCCGTTTAATTTCACAAATTCAGATGCCTGCTCCTTTGGAATGCTCTTACTTTCATTAGTCACAATTAAAAAAGCGTAAAGGTTTCAATGTTCGATATCAAGCTGCTTTAAATTATTTGATATGATTCTCTTCATACCTTGTATTTTCATCCCCCTCGAACAGTATTTTACAACAACACTTTTTTACTTCAAACCTAAGGGGCAGCACGATCAACTCAGTTTTCTGTGAAAGATAATTAAAACCCTGGAAATTAGTTCAGTACATTTCAGCATTTTGTGCTCATACACAATTCATTATAAACTGTTCAGGGTCTAGTAAGCCACTATTACAAAGTATTCTTTGTGCAGATATTTCATTTTAGAAAAGACAATACGACAATTAGCAGAGCTACTGCAAAGTGTATTAAGCTCCCATCCGTTATTATTTTCAAAGCACCAAACACAAGTGACTGGTCCAGGCACCCAAGTCCACCCCCTCCTTAATGTCACTTAAAAAAATCCCTTGCAATCTGTGTGGGGATATGTGTGAGAGAGTAAAATGGTGTGTTGGCAGTTTATCCTACATCTCACTTAATTTTTACCTAAAACAGAAACTGGAGAGATGTAAAATAGCTGCCAGTGCTTTCAGCATCCTTTGATGCATCTGGTAAGTTAGAGAGCTAAACTTACCACGAGCTCTATTTTATGGAACATTTTTTATGTGGTGTAGTGTCAAATTTTGTTGCATATCATGTCAATGGCTGTTTACAAATGTAAGTTAATATTTTAGGTAGACTAATATAAATATGGTGAGAGACTGGATGGCTCAGTCAGCTAGTACATGGTTCAGAACAGTGCTCACAGAGCAGGTCTAATTCCTGTCTCCAGCTGGAGCAGGCTTACCTCCTTGCTGTACCTGAGGGTGGGAGATAATGGAAAACCAATAGCAAACATTGTCAAGGAAAGTACGCATGATATAGTGTCAGCAGACAATAAACCAAGAACTTGCCTTCAGTTAGAACATTCATAGAATGTAACCATCCCAGTTTCCCCATCAAATCTAAAGGAGCACAGCAGAACAATCACCCCTCCCGAATGGATTGGACTATTATCCAGAACAAAATGAAAATATGAACCGAAAGACTTTTTCCCACAGTTAACACAATTACCTTTTGGGATAACAGATCATCTGCAATAAGGGATGTGGTGACCAAAATGGCCAACTCCTATCTTGCAAACACCAGACAATGGCAATGACCTGATGAAGATGGTTTCTTGTATCAGAAACAGAGATTTGCCTGCTTTCATTGTATCACCACAGTGTGTACATCCCCAATTGACAAAGTAATGATCACAGAATTCTTTGGAGGAATCTGAAAGGGTTTGAGAGGCTATGTAACTGACTGAGATATTCAGGGCTGTGTTTGTATGTACTCCAGCAGCCGGATGCACATCACATCTCATCCCTGCACCAGACCAGCAACATTTAAATGAAAATGGTTTAATAGGGCAGGAGGTCAGCCTTGGTGCCCACAGCATGTCATCGCTGAGTTTCACAATGAAGTGGCAACAGATCCCTCCACTGGCCCTTTGAAAACTTAAAATCATCCTGGAGATATCAGGGTCCAGGACCATAATTTTTAATTCCTGAATGTACCAGCCCCAAGCCCTCAAATCTTCAAAAATCCAGCTCTAGAAGTTTTAAAACAAAATTTAATTTCTCCTTCTAAGTGCATTAACAAGTCAGTGATGGAGGAATTGTGGATTTTAATTTCATGATGCAAAGTAGCATCATAATCAAACGTTGGCATATTTAATACTGCCACAAATGGAATAAAGTTCTCTCCTGTAGAACTATGTTTTAGAGGAGAAAGTACATGCTACACTTTCAAAATGATATGTAATTTGGCAGTGCAAATAGGACAGGAAATGTGTATTATCTGGTACAGACTGGGCACAGATGGGAGTAATGGCACTATTCCATGATGGGAAAACTAATAAACAAGGATCTGAGCAGGATTGATGCTAGTGTTTTGGTTAGGGTTAGAATTACTACTCGTGTATGGGTAAACTGGTGGCATTTAAAAGAAAAAGTCAAAAATTCTGGGTGCTGGAGAAATCCAGTTGGTAGAATGCCGGATAAGTCAGCTGTTGCTGTCATTATTGCTCAGATATAAATGATCAGAGACAAGGATCTGATATTTGTATTTCATCTATCTCCTGGGGTGGCAACATCCAGAACAGTGGGACACAATCTTAAATGCAAAGAAAGGCAGGGGTGAAGTCAGGAAGAACATTTTCCATACATAGTAATGGAAATCGGAATCCTGTCCCCAAAAACACAGCAGCTGTTGGGACAAGCAAAACTTTCAAAGCTTAAAGATGATCGATTTTGGGTCTAGAAAGATATCGCAGGATGTGGATTGCAGACAGCTAAATGGAGTCACAGATCAGGAATGATTCAACTCAGGTAGGCTAAAATTGCTGTTTTCAATGTTCTATTGAAAGATGCAAGTGTGTAATGTTCTCAAATTGTGACTTTTTCATGATATTTCGCATTATTATTTAAATTGTTTATTACCTAAAAAAGAAGACGTTTGTGCTCGTTGTTTTTGTCCCTTGTTAGGCCACCGAACTGGAGACCTGCGGTAACAAGCTGGATGAACACAACAAGACAAGCAGCATCATAGGAGCAGGAAGACTTGACGTTTCGGGCCGAGACCCTTCATCAGAAATGGCGGAGGGGAAGAGGGTTCTGAAATAAATAGGGAGAGAGGGGGAGGTGGATAGAGGATGGATAGAGGAGAGGATAGGTGGAGAGGAGGCAGACAAGTCGAAGAGGCAGGGATGGAGCCAGTAAAGGTGAGTGTAGGTGGAGGGGTAGGGAGGAGATAGGTCAGTCCAGGGAGGACGGACAGGTCAAGGGGGCGGGATGAGGTTAGTAGATAGGAGATGGGGGTGGGGCTTGAGGTGGGAGGAGGAGATAGGTGAGAGGAAAAACAGGTTAGGGAGGTGGAGATGAGCTGGGCTGGTTTTGGGATGCGGTTGGGGGAGGGGAGATTTTGAAGCTTGTGAAATCCACATTGATACCATTGGGCTGCAGGGTTCCTAGGCTGAATATGATTTGCTGTTCCTGCAGCCTTCGGGTGGCATCACTGTGGCATTGCAGAAGGCCCAGGATGGACATGTCGTCTGAGGAATGGGAGGGGGAGTTGAAATGGTTCGGAACTGGGAGGTGCAGTTGTTTAGTACGAACCGAGTGTAGGTGCTCTGCAAAGCGGTCCCCAAGCCTCCGCTTGGTTTCCCCGATGTAGAGGAGGCCACAACGGGAACGGCGGATGCAGTATACCACATTGGCAGACGTGCAGGTGAACATCTGCTTGATGTGGGAAGTCTTCTTGGGGCCTGTGATGGGGGTGAGATGTAGGGGCAGGTGTAGCACTTCCTGCGGTTGCAGGGAAAAGTGCCGGGTGTGGTGGGGCTGGAGGGGAGCGTGGAGCGGACAAAGGAGTCACAGAGAGAGTGGTCCCTCCGGAAGGCAGACAAGGGTGGGGAGGGAAAAATGTCTTTGGTGGTGGGGTCGGATTGCAGATGGCGGAAGTGTTGGAGGATGATGTGTTGGATTTGGAGGTTGGTGGGGTGGTACGTGAGGACGAGGGGCATTCTGTTTTGGTTTTTATTGTGGGGAGGGGGTGTGAGGGATGAGTTGTGGGAAATGCGGGAGACACGGTCAAGGGCGTTCTCAACCACTGAGGTGGGGAAGTTGCAGTCCTTGAAAAACGAGGACATCTGAGATGTATGGGAATGGAATGCCTCATCCTGGGAGCAGATGCGGCGGAGGCAAAGGAATTGGGAATAGGGGATGGCATTTTTGCAGGAAGGTGGGTGGGAGGAGGTGTATTCTAGGTAGCTGTGGGAGTCGGTGGGCTTGAAATGGGTATCGGTTTCTAGGTGGCTGCCGGAGATGGAGACAGAGAGGTCTAGGAAGGAGAGTGAGGTATTAGAGATGGTCCAGGTGAACTTAAGGTTGGGGTGGAAGGTGTTGGTGAAGTGGATGAACTGTTCAAGCTCCTCGTGGGAGCATGAGGCGGCACCAATACACTCATCAATGTAACGGAGGAAGAGGTGGGGTTTAGGGCCAGTGTAGGTACAGAAGAGGAATTGTTCCATGTAAGGGCCCATGCGGGTACCCATGGCCACCCCCTTTGTCTGTAGGAAGTGGGATCCGCCATGGGCTACACTTCTGTATTTAACAGCAAAGTATTCAAGTATTGAACTATGAAATAATTGCTGGCACGGTGAATAAATTATTAAATTTATAAATAATATATACACAGAGAAAGCAATATTATTTCCACATTATGTACAGCATGTGGCTGTGAAGATGCATAATCCTAGAGGGAGGCATTCATAAATCATGCTGCATTTTATACAAATGCGGTCTTTCTTTAGAACATCAGTTGGTTTTAAATTGAGGATAAGTGCATTTTCAATTTGACACCAGTAGCACAGAAAGATTTGGGTAAATAAACTGCAACAAAAAAGAAATAGAAAAGAATAACTGCTCTAAGAACAATCTCACCATGTGGTTCACATAAAAATTAACTACCTGTTTTGACCTTGCAATTAATTGACCCTATTAATTAGTCCTCTGCGTTTGTAATAATTTTCATCAATCTGTCATTCTACACTTAGTTGTTCTAGTTACCATGTGGATTACTGCACCTCTCTCAGTACTCAAGCCAAAAATTCAAAACAAAATAAAGTAAACCTGCAAATTAAATACTGTCTCTCATTATTACAAATGAAAAATATTTAGTAATTCAATGACAGCAAATTGAAAAGGGAACGTGATAAGATAGTCAACTCTGAGGAGGACTGCAAGAAGTTACAGGAGGTCATTAATATGTTTACAGAAAGGTCAAATAATTGGCAAATGAAGTTCAACACAGATAAACGTAAGGTGATACATCTTAGTAGGAATAATGTGGAGGTCGCTTATTACTCAGAAGATGAATGTCTAAGTTGGGAAGACGAACAAAGGGATTTCAGACAATTACATCAGTCACTAAAAATTTCACCACAAGTTATGAAGAACATAAAAAAACCGCAAACAAAGCTCTAAGCTTTATCTCTAAACAGATAGATTTGGAAGAAGGGATGTCTTGCTAAGCCCCATAAAAAATTTGGTTAGACTATAATGAAGACTTTTGCCTGCACTTCCAGTTGCCATGTTGTAGAAAGGACATAGAATCACTGGAGAGGGTGAAGAGAAGATTTACAAGAATGATACACAAATTTACGGGCATGTATATCAGGGAAGAATTGACGTGCTGTTCACTTCTCTCTTGAAAAGAAGGCTGAGAGCTCTAAAATTATGGAAGGTTTTGATAAGAGCAGGTACATTTCCTCTATGGGGTACAGCATAACTAGAGGCTGTCCACACAGGACAATACCCAAGAAATCAAAAGGCGAATTCAGACACTGAAAGAGTGATGACAACAGGCAATACGTGACCACATGGAATGGCTGAAGTGAATAGTTTAGATGTATTTCAAAGAAACTAGGCAAGCATATGGAAGGGAAGGGAATAGAGAATTACAATGGTCAATTTAGATGAGTGGAAGCTTGAGTTGAACATCAGCATTGGCATGGACTGATTGTGCCAAATGGTCTGTTTCTGTTCTGTACATCCTCTGTAATCCTATGTAGAAAATCACCATTGTATGACACAAATGGAGTATTAACAATGTCTGGAAGAACTATAAAATTTTACAAAAAAATCTCAAGTGAACAGCACTGAATTTAAATGAATTGAGCAAATGGCCAGTCTTCAATATTTGCTTGAAATAGCAGTATTCACAAAATAGCCTGTGAGGTAACTGGAGTAACCCACTGTCCATGCACCAATTGAGGGACCTTCAGTGACTCATTAATGGCCTCAGTAGGACCTGCCAACCTCGCCCTGGCAACACTTCCTTTGATTTCCAGTTCCAGTAATGATCGACACTGTGGACAGAAGACTATTCCAGTATGCAGATGGGACACCCTGTTGTGAGCCGTACAATACTTGTTTAGGATGGACATCCTGAGTCTGCAGGCATGCCTCTCGGATTTAGGACATGTCTCCCACCAAATGGAGGGCCCACCTACTGCTGATAAAATGCCAGTGTTGGTGGGAATAGACTCGACATTGGCCACCTGAGTGGCCACCCTTTCCCTATTTTGAGATCAATAAAAAACTACGGAGGTGTAAGTATGAGAGGCACTGCAACACCTGCCTTCCCTTGTCATCTTACACCCCACTACCCACCTAACCACCTTGTAGCCTCTCCCTACAGGGCTGATAGAACCCAACCCCCTTCATGTAAATTTGGTTCCAAAATTCAGGAACATAGGGAGGCAAACTGTTCAAAATCGATAAAGTTCAACAAAAACAGTCTTGACCTGACTGTGAAATTCAGAACTGTGACTTGGACTGGGTTCAATAAAAATGGCAGACGTACAGAAACTACCACTTTCATCCATTAGAAATAAATTTCTATGAACAGCTGCAATATTTTGTGTCAGACGTGCACACAGTTTGAAGCTATTTCTTGCTTCAGTTTTGCTTGAGGTTTGGCAGATACATTCCAATTAGAATCAATTAAATCTGCCAAAGTGAACACTGAACACTCACATTAATGAGGCGCATTAACAGGAGAAGGATGTATCAAATGTCAAAGAGGAGAAGATTGCTGTCATGTACCAGAACAGTTAGGAATTATCACCAGAAAGTGTGAAACAGAGCTTTTAAGCAGGCTTTCAAAGAGACAGAATGAGTGTCACTCATTATGAGGCATCTGAGGAAGTTTATCAAGAGAGTACAGCCAATTAACGGGAAATCTATCATAAACGTGGACGAAAGGAAGACAAACAGCAATCAGAGAACCAAAGAACAAAGTGCGTAGAAAGAGGGTAGAAAAGAGAGCGTGGATCAAGGCAATGAAATATTTGAAGGTAGACGCAAGTTTGAATTCAAAACGTTAGATGACAGTGAGCCAGTTAAGATCTGTCATTTCTCTATAAGCACAAATTTAAGTTTCCCAGTTTTGTCCGGGCAACATCAAATGGGATTTCTATTTGCACTGTGCACATCTCCTGATTTCACAAAGTTTCTTAGTTTTGTGAATGGAATAGAATGTGTTCTCCACAGTTTAAGCAATTTATTCAATAGCAGTTAACAGAAGTGATCAACTTTCCAAAGTTATCTTCCAACAGCCAGACTGATACAACATTCAAAGAGGATCTGCATGAACGGAATGGGCTTGTCAGGGGCTTAAACCATTTCAAGCTCTAAATTTAAATTCCATTTTAATCATATCAGCTATATATTGGATATTCCATTACCAAAGAGTTCCCATATTCAAACAGTTTTTTGGAAACACTGAACTTGAGTATTGCTGTAAACTAGGACATGTGTTTTGAAGTTTTTTGCCTTGCATTCATCAGGATAGTTGCAAGAATATCGACATAAAGGGAAACAATATTTTATAATGCACAAAAAAAGAGTTCTGATGGGTTGAAAAGTGCACTATGACTGATAGGGATGTTACCAATGGAAAATGGACTAATTAGATGATGATGGACAGTTGACTGCTAAACTTTGTAAAATTTTAAATTGGAAGGTTGACTGATTAGGCAAGGCATTGCCCTGCCAAATGAATCAGAGAATGGCAATTATCTGTTTTGTAGAATCAAGACAAGCCACAACAAAGTTTGGCAGTTAACTGCCAATCATCAACTGGTTAATTCTCCATCCTTTTACCAATCAGCACTCATTGCACCAGCAGTATGATTGTTTCCTCCCTTTACAGTGGTATTCTTGAGAGTGTCCTGATGAGGACAAGAGTAAAGTCTTAAAAAAAACGTTTTTCATCATTTTCAAATTTCCATGTTGTACCAGCTTGCAGGGGTGCAACTTGACAGTAAAATGTAGGGCTTACAATGAACTTGTAGAGTTTTGCACTGGTCTCAGGGGAAAACCACCAACAACGTCCTGGTAGAGAGAGAAAAATGGCATAACTTTGCTTTCGATCCGACATAGCAAGAATTGCAAGCCAGTGAAGAACAGAAATAAATAGAAATAAACCACATGCACATACACACAACACACTATTATTTAAAGAACAAAACTGGTAAAAGTAGTACCACTTAGAGAAATTCTGGACTAGCAGAAATATTAGTGTTATTCTGAATATTGAATGTGGCACCAAAAACATCCTTGTGATAACAGTAGTTTGAAAATCTAGCTCTCATTGAGTTTGCAGCAGTTGAAGAGTTAGTCATTCCATTATGAGCCCTGCTCAGTTCCTCCATTGGTATGTGATCATAGATTCAGATCTTTTGAGAGGCAGATATGAGCATGAAGTTGCACAGTGGCAGAAGCAGGGCTGTCCTCTGGACAGCACTAATGAGATCCCACACCCATTGGCTCTTTAATAAAGTAGTGGGGGAATATATATAACACGTGAAAGCCAACATAAGAGCTATGGAAATGGAAATAAAGGAACCAAATTCATGATTTCAAATAATCCAATAGTAACTGATACCTGATCACCAAAATCAGCTGCCACCTTTTGAAAGGATGCAGGAAGCCCAATGAAGAGATACTATAGCTTTCACTTGATTCTATGTCACATTATCCCAAGAGATTTTTATAGTTGCCTTCCAGCAGACGTTTATTTTCCCCAAACCACAACGGTTTGACAGAGAAGCATTGGTTCTGATCACAGATCAGAGCCGAATAGTGCAGAACCACATCATAATTCATCTCGAGAAGTTGTGTCAATGGGTGTTTGGGGTTGCAGAGCCTCTGTATTCTGGGCTTCAGCCCCAATCTCTCCCTGCTCCCTAGTTTTTCTGGATAAGTTGCGGTTCCAGTCCGTTTGTATTTCATCATTGTCCCAAATTATAGATGTTTCGGTATCACTCAGATAGCCTGGCTCCCCAGTGTAGTGCGTCGGATAAATCAGCAGGGGCTCCACTGAAAAGGCTTTTAAATCTCGAGGTTCATAGAACATCATATAATCTTCCCTGTTAAAAGATGTAACAAGTAATTAACAAAATTATCTTTGATCTGTTATATTTTCCATTACTGACTGCAATGAATCTATCTCCCCGGACTCAGAAATTCACCAATGTCAGTAAAACCCTCTCAAACTTTGGGCAAAGCACCTGCCCAGGCTACTGACTTAACAGAATAAACTCCATACAATAACGCTACAAAGAGGAGCAGATTGAAGTCAAATGGTGAGGCACAGGTTTGATAGACGGCAAAGCTCCCCCTACCCTATCAGAAACACAAGTAGAAGGGTTGTGCATTTATATAACATCCGAGTGTAATCTCAGAGTATCCTAAGCATCCATTTCCAGATCTCTGACATAAGCACAGGACTCCTGGGACCACTGTCAACCACACACTATCAAAGCCTGGGAATCACAGACAGAAATGTTAGCATATGCACATGTAAAAGTTTAAAATGTGTACTAAATATCTCCACTCAAGTAACTAACTAAATCATTTACAGAGGTACGAACAAAGAATGACAGCAGATCAGTGAGTCCTTTGAGCCTGCTCCTCCATTCGATAAGATCATGGCTTATCTGACTTTAACAAGCTTATAAAACATTCAGATGACAATATCCTGCAGCAGCTTCTCCAGTTCCATCGTTTTAGTATGTTCTACTACACATCTATCCTAATCTGGGGATTAATTTTCCTGCTGTTCATCACTGATCCACTTTGTACTCCTCTCCTCATTCTCTAATTGAATGAGGCCTTTATGCACTGCTCTTTTCCTCTGCCTATTCTTTAGACAAGATAAAAAGATCAAAATAGACTCTACAGCTTGCTGGTACTTCACACAATGAAATCTTTTGAAATATTTGAATATACTCATTTGGTGAAGAACACAGTTTGTTTTATACTTGAAAACTGGTTCAATTCATTTTAAATTTGCATTGAACGTTATTTCATTTTGACACACCCAGCTCCAGGGGTGTGTCATTACATCTCTGAACAGGTTGATCTAAAAAAAAGAGAAAAACTTCTTCATCCAATGGGCTGTTTGAATTTGGAAAGTGCGACAAGCACAATTGTGCAGCCTGCATCTCACCATTACTCACTGAGATTTCCAGCCCTTCGCTTGCTGGAAACAACACTTGTTGAATCAGCACTTTGGATCTCCTTTGCTGATTTTCTGTCTGTTCTGTGAGAGCCAGTGATTTCTGTTAGTGTCCAGCAGTAAAGACACCAAGAGTCCTCTAATATCTCCCCTCAACAGGTCATTCTTCCCTTTTGAACATGGACAGTGAGCTCTACGTCCTATTTCTTCCTTATCCATCATTGACAAATCCTAGATGGCAAGGTAGCCAGCTAGCTATCAGCAACAGGTTAATTTTGCACTGTCAAAGTGTGGCAATACTGAAACCAACCCTACCCCGATATGACCCAGGTAAAGATCACAAGCCAGCACAAGCCAGTGCTGAAGTTCAGAATTACATAACCAGGGAGGATGTTCTTGATGGCCAGGGAGTCCAGACCAGGGGTCACAGTCTAAGGATACTAGTTGGGGCATTTTGGACTGAGAGTGGTGACCCTTTCAAATTCTCTGTTAAAGTTATAGTTCTTAGGATCAAAGCGAATAGAATGAATGAGGGAACAGGGTACTGAGTTGGATGATCAGCCATAATAATTTTGAAAGGTACAGCTACGCAAGGGGCTGAATGGCTTAATTGTGCACCCATTTTTGTGACTAAACTGTGGCTTTAAGAGGTATGTTTTGTCCAAAGGAATAGGAAAGGAAAAGGAGAATGTGTTACTGGTTACAACACAGAGTGAAGACCCAAGTTCAGATGATTCTGAGTTAGACATTCCTCAGATTAAACTGAACAATGAGGAAGTTCTCAAAATGTGGGATAAATCATTGAGTGACCTTCCAGAGGAAAATCTAAATGATATGTGGGAATAAGATGGGAATTGCTAATCTAATTACACATGATATAGATACAGGAAATGTTATTCCCATGATGCAACATTGTCTTAACCTTATAACATTGGCACACGTTCAAAAAGAGACGAAACCCATGCTCAAAGACAATATAATCAAAGGGAGTCGCAGCAAATGGCCAAAACCAGATGGTAACCAATGACTATGTGCAGACTATCACAAAGTCCATGCAGTAATAAAATCTGATTCATATCCTATATCATGTTTGAAAGACCATATTGAGAAGGTAGGACAAGCAACTTATATCTTAAAGTTGTACTTACTCAGAGGATACTGGCAGTTACCTTTATCCAAAACAGCGAAGACAATTTCGGCTTTCATGACAACAAATGGGCTGTACCAGTTTAAAGTCAGGTAATTTGGTACGAAAAGTGGACCAGCCACATTTCAAAAATTAACCAATAAAGTCATTTCTGGATTGCCCAGTTGAGTGTTGGACATTGACGACCTGGTGATTATTAATCACACGTGAAAGGAACATTTGCAGTATCTTTTGGAATTGTTCAATCGATTTTGGAAGGCAGGCTTGGTGATGAACCTGACTAAGACTGAGTTCACAAAAGCCCAAATTGCATTCCTGGGCCATGTCCTTCCACGTGGACAGATGGCCCATGGGACGTGAAAATAAAGGTTATTGGGGAGTTGCCACTCCCTAGATGAAGAGGGCAGTATGACAATTCCTGGGATTGAGTGTTTTTTTACTGGAAGTTTACACTGAATTTTATCCATGTGGTTGCTCCACTGACCAACTTATTGAAGAAGTGCAAGAAAATTTCAGTGGATGGAGGACTGTCAGAAGGCATCTGACAGCTTGAAAACAGTGTTAACCACTGTCCCAGTATTAGACACACCTAAATCCACAAAGCCATTCAAGGTGGCTATCAATGCAAGTGGCGTTGGAAGATAAAGTGACGGAGATCAAAGATTCCCCATTCCCACGTCTGTACCTGAGCTTCGGGTTTTTTTTTTCTTGGGCTGGTGAACTATTATGGCAAGTTCATATGTAACCTGATCTCCATCCTGGCTCCTTTGCATCAACTCTTAAAAAAGGATCAGCCTTGGAAATGGTCATGTAGCCAAACCACAACTTTCAGGAAATACAGAAACAGTTATCATCCTCCAGGGTGTTGGTACACGATGATCCCAAGCAAGACCTGGTACTGACAAGTGATTCCTCCTCATACGGTATCCGGGTATTATTAGCTCATAGGTGGCCGAATAGAGAAGAATGCCTAAAAGCGTATGCATCTGTGACATTGGTGAACTTGGAGTGTAAATGCACCCAGGTGGAGAAGGGAGGTTCAGTAGTCATATTTGGAGTCAGGAAGTTCCACCAATACCTTTATGGATGTAAATTTGTCACAAAAACGGACCACAAATCTCTGTTAGGTCTACTTAAAAAGGCAGTGCCACCCATAGCTTCAGACTAAATTCAGCAGTGGGCTCTAATACTAAATGCGCAAAATTAGAAGTTGGAACACCACCTGGGAAGTCAAGTAGCAAATGCACTGAGCTGCCTCCCACTGGTAGACACACCGGCAACAGTACCGTCGCTGGAAGTATCCATAATGGTTTTACATTTTCTGGACAAACTTCAAGTCACAGATAACAATATCAGACTTTGGACGCAGAAAGATCTGGTCCTGGAAAAACTGAAACAGCTGGTGGTGACGGGGGAAAACGAAGGGCTGTCACAACCAGAAATGAAACCTTTTTGGACCCGGGGAGACCAGCTCACAGTAGAGGACGGCACATTACTGTCAGGAGCAAGTGTGGTTGTCCTGAGTAATGTCATCGCCAGATACAGGTTCAACTCTACATGGGTCATCCAGAGGTTTCCAAAATGATGATGTTGGCGAGACATTATATACACAAGACTCTGCTGAGCAAGAGAGGCAGTTTACTTCATGGGACGAAGTTTGATATCGGAACCAAGGGGATGGCCCCACATGGGTAAGAGGCATTGTCGATGCAAATTCACTCCAATGACGCATAATGCTCTGATGTTATATTGTGTGACAGTTGGGAACAAGCACATGAACCATGTGAAAGTGGCAAACTTGCAAACAGTGCGGGAGCAAAACGTGCCCGGTTTCTTGACTGCTTTTCCCACTTTTCCGGAATCTGTGGGTTGTCCTTCCCTGTCAAGAATTGAAGATACCTCAGGATCTAAGATGGACACAGTGGACATCAATGCCTTTGCCGCCTGAAGAGGGGAATGAATTTCTTCTGAGACGCTCCAGATGCAAGAGGCAAGCTACTGTGTGTTACACGCAATCCGTCTCAGAGGCAGAGTTAGAGGAACCTGATCCAGTGCTAACACGCCCCAGGAGGAGCTACAAAAAAAACCAACCTATGTCCTTGGACTCAGCGGGAAAAGGATCTCAAGACTGTAACTAGATCAGTCAGGTGGACCTCAAGAGTACGAGTTCCCTGATTGGGGCTGTTAACTTGGTTCAATCAGGGTGCCCTGGCTGACAGATAAGGAGTGTCATACATCCTGTTCACTCGGAAAGCTGGCTTAGTGTCAAGGGCTTTCCATGTGTAAATAAGGGGTGACTTGTTGATGGGATAATGGTCTCTGTGGAGTTATTTCAGTCATATAGAGATGATTACTCACACAGTCATTAGGGTTGGCCCTCTTGAATGGACAACATAAGTGTATTTAAATTCTCCTTTAGCCTTGTTAATATTTGGAAGACGAGACTTCCAAATTTCTTTTTACCCTGAATGCATGTCATCTCTTACTGTTCAAGGGTTAGGTTATATATTCGATTATATGTTTGGAATCTCTGGAGATCTCGTGGTAGTCGGATAGAATCTACCAGAGGTTTAATCCAGGCCAAATTGATATAGTCATGGCAAGGTACAAGATCTTGTATATCCTTCAACTTATGTCCTCAAATAGAGCAAAATAGTGGAGCTGGCAACAAAATCAGAAATTACTGGAGAAACTCAGCAGGTCAGGCAGCATCTGTGGAGAATGAAATAAGATTCAATGTTTTAGATTCAGTATGACTCTTCTTCAGAACTAAAAGAAGTTTAAAAAGGGTTCTTTTATACGATTAACAGAGGCAGAGGAGAGGAAGGGGGAATCAGATGGTGTACAGGCCCAGTGCAAAAGGTCAAGGTGCTGTCAATGGCGGCGAAAGATAAAAAGAGATGAAAATTGGATATAAATCAAGGTGTGAAAGGGAGCGAGTGATCCCAGTGATAGCAAAGTAAATGAGACAAGGCTGTGGGGGAGCATGGGGAGAGAGGGGTTGTAAGAAAAATGGAGAACAGACATCATTCAGTAAGTTTCTGATGTTATTATATTCAATATTGAGTTCTAGAGGCTGTAAAATGCCTAAAGGGAAAATGAAGTGTTGTTCCTTGAGCTTGAGACGTCCTTTGTTGAAACACTGCAATAGGCACACGACAGAAATGTTAGCGTGACAGCTAAAATGGCAGGCAACTCAGAAATCAGGGGTTTCATTGCTGTGGACACAGTAGAAGTTTTCCACAACATGGTGACCCAATCTCCATTTGGTCTTGCCAATGTAAAGGAGACCACATCGTCAGCAGCAAATGCAGTACAGTAGACAGAAAAAAGCACAAGTGAAAAACTGTTTTACCTGTAAAGTGGATTTGTGGCTTTGTACAGTGGGGAGGGAGGAGGTGAATGGCAAGTATAACAATCTCTGTGATTGTATGGGAAGGTACCATGAGGGAAATGAGGAAATGTAAGGCGTGATGGAGGAGCAGACCATGGTGTCACAGGGGGAATGGTTCCTCCAGAACACTTGACAATGGAGGGTAGGAAGATGTATTTAGTGATGGATTCCTGCTGGAGATGACAGAAATGGCAGAGGATGATCCTTTGCATTTGGAAAATGGCAGGGTGGAAAGCAAGGACATGGGAGTGCTATTGCTGTTCGAGGAGGGAGGAAAGTGCAGGAGATGGGTCGGATACAATTGAGGACCCTGCCAACCACAGCAGGGGTGAAGCCACACTTCAGGAAAAGAAGGAAGTGATATTGGAGGCAGTCTGGTAGAAGGTGGTTATCATCAGAACATATATGATGGAGATGGAGAAACTGGGGGAATGAGGCATGAACCCCTCCAGGAATCAATGTGTAAGCAGGTATAGTCAAGGTAACTGTGAGAAAGAGTCATAAGTGGGGATTTGAGTAGGACTATAACAAGGAATGTTCCACATACCCCACGAAGAGACAGGTATAGCTGGGACCCAACTTAAGTACTTGATGAGCGGGGAAATGCAGTGAGATTGACAGCAAATCAGGCATTCAAGGGTAACTGATACGTCTGGTGTTGAAGATTTACACTTCATCAATGAAAATCTAGTTACCTTTTGTTTTTGTGGGTTGGACCAAGGCAACAACCCATCAGAAAATGTCTCCACTGTGGAAACTGCCAGACAAATCCATCTCTAGCACTGTTTTTCTTGACAGATGCTAGCTATGGAGAAGAGGCTTGGATGCGTATTGCCATTCGTTTCATTGTTGGACCAGGCGCCTTCCCCAACTCTCCATCCCCTCCAGCACCCAGACACGTGAGTAACTTACATCGGATGTTTGTTGTACATGATGGGTAGAAATTCATCTACTGGCAACATCTTCCCAAAAGGTTCAGCAGCCACCAGCTTCTTGGCCCCCTGCTGAGAAATGACGTAGGCCAGTGTCCAGTAGGAATAATCTGCTTCTACTAGGTTCCTAATGCCAGGCACAGATTTTTCTGGATGTTCCACTTGCATCCGCTTTCGACCAATGTAGCTGAGGTAAAAACAGCAATGGAAAATGTGAGTGACTTTGTGGGAAAGGAGCAAACTGACACAGGCTAATGATAGCTCCAGGTCCTAAAGCATAAGAAATTAGAACAGGAGTAGGTCATTTGGGCCCTCGAGTCTGCTTCACCATTCAGTAGGATCATTGCTGATCCGACATTTCTACCATTTACTTTCCTGAATTTTCCCTATTACCTCAATTCCCCTACTGATCAAGAATCACAACCTTAAATATACACAAAGACGTTGCTCCCACAGCTGTCTCTGACAAGGAGTTCCAAAGACTCTCGAACTTTGGAACAAATTCCTCCTCATCTCAGTCTTAAAATGGTACCCTTTATTGTGAGACTATGCCCTCTCATCCTAAACTGTCCTATGAGGGATAACATTCTCTCAGCATTTATCCTGTCAAGTTCCTTAAAAACCCATATGTTGCAATGAGACCATAACTCATTCTTCTAAACTCCATTGAATAGAACCAACATGTTTAGCCTTTCCTCCAGATCCGGGATAATTCACTGAACATTGTGAAACTATCTCTAATGAAATGATACCTTTCCTTAAACAACGGGACCAAAACTGCTCACATCCAAGGGTGCTGAGAAATCACTCCTTTGCATTCTGGGAGTTGACTTCGCAGTCACCACGGATGTGAAGGGCATCATGAAAGACCATCCCTGGTGACTGGTCGGAGGAAAAGCATCCAACCAGAGGGTGCCAAGACATTGCTTGCTTGTGTTCTGTACAGTTGCATATCAAATCAACAAACAAAACATTGGATTTTCACTCGATCCGAAAACAAAACCAAAGACCTCCTTTATGCACACAATACTAATATTTACGTACATTTGAGACACTAGGTGTGTCCAGTAACTGAACTGACCCCCATTTACGTTCAGCAGGAAGACATCAGTCAGTGGTCTTTTCCCACTGCACCTTGCCGGCAGCTGCCCCAAACTTTACTGTGTCCCTTAGCATGTAGTCCTGGACCTTGGAATGTGCCAATTTGCAACACTCGGTCGGGGTCAACTCCTTGTTTTGGAAGATCAACAAGTTTTGAGCAGACCAAAGAACGTCTTTCATCAAACTGATGGTCCTCCAGGCACAGGTCATCTTAGTGCGTGTCCTGGGGAACAGACCGTACAGCACAGAGTCCTGCGTCATGGAGCAGCTCGGGACGAACCTTGACAAAAACCACTCCATCTTTCTCCAGACTTCCTTTGCAAAGGCACATTCCAAAAAGAGATGTGTGACAGTCTCACCCAACAGCTGCTACGAGGGCAGCATCGGTGGCACAGACCAACCGAAGGTACTTAAAGGATCTCACAGGTAGTGCTCTTCTCACCTTTAGCCAAGTGATGTCTTGGTGCTTGTTGGAAAGTTCTGGTGATGTGGCATTCTGCCAAATAACTTTGACAGTCTGCTCACGGAATCTTGCAATAGGATCCACCCTCCTTTTCTCTCAGGGTCTCAAGGATGCTCCACGCCGACCACTTTCTAGTCAAGGACTTTGATGGTCAAAGATGTTTTGTTTTGCAAATTTCTCTACGAAGGTCAGATGGTACCAAACAGCCCAACTACTTGGAGCGTTCCACAGCAGCGAGGCCAGTCCCAGGTGGAACCTCGGCACGTAGTAAGACTTGGTGTTTGTGTACCGAAGGTCTGTACACAACTTGATGCAGCCGCACACAAAGGTGGCCATCAGGATGAGGGCAGTGTTGGGTATGTTCATCCCCCCGACTTATCCAGAGCTCTGAACATGGAGTCCCTTCAGACCCGGTTTATCTTAGGCTTCCAAAGGCCAATGTCTTATTTTTTTTTTGATATGCAACTGCACAGAACTGAACTGCATTTGTGACAATGTATGTACACACAGAGATTTTTATGAGTGAAGAATATTTTTGAAATAATAAAAAGAGAGGTTGGGGCAGCTGCCACCAAGGTTCAGTGGGGAAAAGACCACTATCTGAGGTCATTCTGCTGAAGCTAAATAGGGGTCTATTCAGTTTTTGGACCCTCCTAGTGCCTCAAATATAAATGTTAGTATTGTATGTATAAGAGAAGTCTTTGGTCTAGAAAAGATCCAGGACTACATGCTGAGGGATGCACTGAAGCTTGGGGCAGCTGCTGCCAAGGCACGGTGGATTAAGATCACTGTCTGAGGTCTCCCTGTTGAAGGTAAATGGGGAGCTGGTCAGCTGTCAGACCCTCCCAGTGTCTCAAATATATGTAAATATTAGTGTTGTTATGTGCAAAACAGGTCTTTGATTTTTTTTGATAAAGTCAAAGTCCAATGCTTTGCTTATTTGATATTCAACAGTAAAGAACCAAACCGCATTTGTGACAATGTATATATACAAAGCGATTTTTTATGAATAAAGTACATTTTTGAAATTTAAGAAACAAGCATTCTGGGCGTGGAGTTTGCAGTCAGCGCGAGTGTGAAGGGCATCTTGGAAGACCACCCCTGGTGACAAGCAGGAAGAACAGCATCCAACCAGAGGGTACTGAGACATCGCTTGTTTGCATTTTGGGAAAGGAGTTTGAGTTCAAGTGGGTGTGATGTGAAAGAACCTGGTGTCAAGGAACAGTCAGCCCCCCAAACAAAACATAACTGTAGTGTTTCCTTCCTCCTCTAAACAAAAAAAAGGCAAGGATCAGAGGAGAGGAGACAGGATAACATGAGAGGAAGGTCAGCAGTGAGAGTTCCAGCGACTAAAGGAGCGCAAGCCTAAATAGCTTCTGAAAGTGGTTGTTGCTGAGCAAGAGGCAAGTTTTGAGAAATAGTTATCGGAGCAGAGAGCATGAGAAGCTTCAAATTAGTGTTACAAGTGTTTGACATGGTATGAGTTAATCAAGTTAAAGGGGTAAGACATGGCAGGAGAGCTTCAAATCTTAGTCTGCTCCTTTTGCTCAATGTGGGAAGCCAGGCACAATTCCAGTGCCTGGGACTTGCATGCGTGTAAGCAGTGACTCCAGCTGCAGTCCTGGAAGCCTCATTTTGAAATTGGAGCTGCATCTGGGGACGTTGCGGAGCATTCATGAGGTGGAGAGTATCGTGGACAGCACTTCGGGAGAGATGGTCACACTGCAGACTCCACAGGCAGGAAGGGCATGGGTGACCACCAGGCAAAGAAAGAGGGCTAAGCAGGCAGTGCAGGAATCTCCTGTGGCAGTTCCTCTGCAAAACAGATAGAACATTTTGGATACTACGGAGGGGGATAGCTTCTCAAGGGATAACAGCAGCAGCCAAATTCATGGCACATGGTTGGCTCTGCTGCAGAGGGAGGGAAAAATAAGCATAGAAATGCCACACAGTCAGTGGGGATTCAATCATGTGGGGAACAGACAGGCATTTCTGTGGCTGCAAAGGACAGTCCAGGATGGTGTGTTGCCAAACAGGAGGCTGGAAGAACACAGTAAGCCAGCCAGCATCTGGAATGAAGAAGGCTAATACCCGAAACTTTGACTTCTGCTTTCCTCCAGATGCTGCCTGGCTTGCTGTGTTCTTCCAGCCTCCTGTTTGTCTACCTTGGATTCCAGTCTGGAGGGGGAGGGCAAACAGCCAGTGGTTGTGGTACATGTTCGGACTAACAACATAGGGTTTAAAAGAAAAACGGGTGAGGTCCTAAAAGCATAACATAGGGAACTAGGAAGAAAGTTGAAATGTAGGACATCAAAAAAGGTAGTTATCTCAGGATTACTACCAGTCCCACAAGCTAGTCAGAGTAGAAACAGCTAGATATAGGAGATGAACACGTGGTGGAAAAAGATAGTGTGACGGGAGGAGGGTTTCGGATTTGTAGGGCATTTGGACCAGTTCTGGGGGAGGTGGGATAGATGAACGTAGAGCTTTGTTTAGTACTAGGAACTATGATATTATTGTGATTACAGGGACTTGGCTGAAAGAGGGACTGGACTGACAGTTCAATGTCCCAGCACTTCGATGTTTCAGGTGTGATAGATGTGGATGTAAAACGGATGCGGGACTTGCATTACTGGTAAAGGGCTATCTCACAGCTGTACTGAGAGAGGATACGTCAGACGACTGGTACGGAGAGGGAATATGGGTAGAACTCAGGAAGAGGAAAGGTGAAATCACAAAGCTGGGGGTATGCTACAGGCCTCCCAATAGCCAGCAGGTGATAGACAAAAGATTATGACAAATTTTGGAAAGATGTAAATACAGCAGTGTTGTTGAGGTGAGTGATCTTAACTTCTCCTATCTTGATTAGGACTAATTTTGTGCAAGGGGCTTGGATGGGGCAGAATTTCTAAAGACCATTCAAGAGTACTTCTTCACATAGTATGTAAACCATCCCATCAGAGAAAGGGTTATACTGGACCTGGTTTTGAGAAATGAGCCCAGCCAGGTTGGTGAAGTTTCAGTGGGGAGCATTTTGAGAGTCGTGATCATAAAACTCACAATATTAAAATACACATGCATAGGGATAACAGCAGTCCTTGGGTGATGGTGTCTAATTGGAAAGCAAACTACAACAATATTAGACAGGAACTGGAGAATTTTGATTGGAGACGGCTGTTTGAGGGTAAATCCACATCGGATATGTGGGAGTATTTGAAAAGGCAGTAGGATAAGAGTTCAGGACTGGCAAGTTCTCGTGAGAATGAAAGATAAATATGACAAGTTACTTCAACCTTCGATGACCAGGGATGTTTTAACCTTGGTCAAAAGGAAGCGTATGCAGGGACTAGGAGACTGGGAACGGACAAAGCCCTTTCAAGTATACAAGCAAAGTAGGAAAGAATTTAAACAAGGATTTAGAAGAGGTCACGAAAAGTCTTTGGCAAACAGGATTAAGGACAATCCCAAGGCTTTTAATACATACATAAAAAGCAAGAGGGTAGCCAGGGAAACGGTTAGCCCACTCAAGGACAAAGAATGGAATCTATGTGTGGAACCAGAAGAGGTAGAGGAGGTCCTAAACAAATAATTTGTGTCTGTATTCATCAAAGAGAAGGAATTGGAGGAGGATAATCTCAGGGAAGGGAGTGTCGAATTTCTAAACCAAGTTGACATTAACAAGGAAGAGGGTTATGCATCTTAAAAAGTATTAAGGTAGCTAAGTGCCCAGGTCCTGATGGGATCCATTCCAGAATAGTGAGAGAGGCAAGAGAACAAATTTCTGGAACATTGAGAGACATCTCTGTATCCTCTTTGGCCACAGGTGAGGTCCCACAGGACTAGGAAATACCCAAATGTTGTCACATTGTTTAAGAAGGGTAGCAGGGATAATCCAGCAAATTACAGGCCTGTGAGCCTCATGTCAATGACAGGGAAATTTTTGGAAAAGATTCTCAGGGACAAGATCTATAAGTAGTTAAAAGCAAATGGACTTATTAGCAATTGACAGCAAGGTTTTGTGCGGAGAGGTCATGCCTCACCATCTTGATCAAGTGTTTTGAGGAGGTAACGAAGATGATTGAGGAGAGTAAAGTGCTTGACGTTGTCTACATGCACTTCACTAAAGCCTTTGACAAGGTCCTTCATGGCAGACTAGTACAAAAGGTGAAGTTACATGGTATCAGGGGTGAGATGGCAAGATGGATACAGAACTGACTTAGTCATAGAAGACAGAACGTTTTTAGGAATGGAGGGTTGTGACTAGAGGTGTTCCACAGGGATCAGTGCTGGGACCTCTGCTGTTCATGGTCTCCATAAATGATTTGGAGGAAAACGTGGCTGTCTAATTACCAATCTTTGTATCATCCGCAAACTTGCTAGAGTCGTAGATAGTAACGAGGATTGTCAGAGGATACAGCAGGATATAGATCAATTGCAGGCATGGGCAGAAAAATGACAGAAAAAGAGTTATATCTGGAAAAATGTAGGGTGATGCGTTTTGGAAGGTCAATACAGTTGGAAACTAAACAGTGAATGATAGAACCCTCAGGAGTATTGATACGCAGATACATCGTTCTGTTATTTTTCTACACTTAAATAAGATTCTGTTCTTTTGTTGTCTCTTCCAAAATGAGCGACTTCACATTTTCCCACATTATACCCCACTGGACAATTTTTTGCCCACTTACTCAGCTTATCAAAATCCCCGCAAATTGTTCGTATCCACCTCACATTCTGCCTTTCCACCTATTTTAGTGTTGTGCTTAGATAACCAAACAAGAGGAAAGTAAGAAAACAATACTAAGATCTAAGACGTCAAAATTGTTCACCTGATCGGTACAATACAAATTAATAGCAGCAATTTGAATTTAAAAGGATACTCAAAGTCCAACTCTAATATCGAGTATTCACCATTTTCCCTTGTTTTGATTTCCAAATAGCGCTATTATTTTCAAACTGTATGAGGCTGTCTATTGATTTCTAATATTGGGCTGGTCAGCTAAAACTTCCAGTTTCCACTCATAATCCTGGTTATTTAAACTCAGAAGTGACACAGAGAACAACTCTGATCAGTATATCAAGTACTTTGAAGTAGCGGGTAGTTTAATTTAATCTTACTCCTCAAGGCCTGTGTTATCATCAACTGTACCTGGGAACATGGCGGGATGCAAAATAATGACCCAAAGACCTTCAGCCCCTAATTAGAAAAGCAATATCTACTGCACCATCCCATGGTCTCACCATATGCCATTCCTGAAATTAGCTGTGAATTAAGAAATTTTCCATTGTAAGCCCACTCCCTCTGAGCTAAACTGAAAACAGTCCACATTGACTTCCTTCCAGATCATTACAGACACCAGAGAATCTCATCAGTCAAAGTTAAATTGGGATCAGCACTTTAAGGACTGAAAGACCAATGCCTAGCTTGCTGCATTGGAGCGACTGCATAAGTTGCAGGTTGGAAATTGTTCTATCCCCTGTATAAGTCAGCAAATTGGTTAAAAGTCCGAGATCTCTCATTGTAGATTCTTGTGGAAATCTAGTTCAGAAGACACAGGCAAAACAGAAGGATTCTGCAATTTTAAGGCTGGAAATGTATGTTTTTTTTGTGGTGACAGGTGCCATTATACATGGGACACACCAACCAAATGCCTTCACCTACGTCCTCACCATCCCCCACCACATTGCAAACAGGAAATGATGGGGCAGGGGTGAGAGCAGGGCATCGTGCAGTGTGGGCTGTAAATAGGGTCAAAGGCAAGGGCAGTATGATGTTTTGCCGTGGCCACACCCCTGCTGCCCATCCATGACCCCTGAATATTCCTAGATAGGGCCAGATTGAGGGATTGCTCCCACACTCCAAACTGTTTACCATGTGGGCACGCTGTCACTGTTCTTGCTCAGCGGGAATGGAATTACTCATAGTAATGCAGTGCAGTGGTCAGAACTGAACCACTTAAGATCCTCAATTGGGGCCAGCGGCAAAATCTGGGCCTTCCTACCAACTCCGTAATTCCTGTTGAAGGTGGCAGGTATCTCTCCCATACCATCGCACCACATTCTCTCCCCTCTCTCCCATCTTCCCCACCACGTCTTAGATGAACAGGATTCTGCCCTGAGCTTTTAATCAGTTGTCACGTGTTCAGACTCACATCAGGTCCCAGTCCAGCTGGTTCTCCTCGATATCTTCCATTAGTTTTGTTATCCTTCTTCGAAAATGCGGCTGAAACCTATTATCATCCTCCAAGACAAGAACCTTCTGCAATCCTCTGTCAATGACCTGTGTGACAGGGACAGAACACTTAAAACTATCCTTTGGTGGGAGAGTCGAAAACAATGAGCATAACCTGAAAATTAATGCTAGGCTACTCAGCAATGAAATTAGGAAGTGGTTTTTTACACTAAAAATTATGGAAATCTGGAACTTTCCTCTGGACACTACTGATGCTGAGAGTCAAATGAAAAATTTAAAATTACGACTGACAGATTTTTGCTTGACAACAGTATTAAGGATTACAGAACCAAGGTGGATGAATGAAAGCTTATTTATTTATTTATTTAGTTAGTTAGTGCATGCTCACAGAACTAAGCAGTAGCCTTTGTCAGTGGCTGGGCAGAATTCTTTCAACTGAGCTTCCAGCTTAGTCAGTGGATACACCTGAACACAGAGAGTTTGGATGGACCACAGCTGCACCCTTGTGACTTCACTGATGTTGGGCAGCTGCTCACAGGTCTTGGCTTAAAAGGGTCCAGTGTCATCCTGCAGATTAAAGCTGGGTGAGCAAACAACTGGGTCCATGAGGGGGAAGAATGTGAGTGAAGGAAGTCAATGAACAAGGGCAGGTATGGGTTGGAATAGACGTAGCTATCCATTCGAAATCACCCACCTGTTAGAAGAGAGAGGCAGGATTGCTCAGATGGGAGCTAGGAATATGGGTGTGCGCATGCTTGTGCATGTACTTGTGTGTACGTGTGTGTACTGGGTTTGTATATTGATTGGTTTAGTGATGGGCAGATTATTACCATGCAGGACTCTGCAGTATAGTATGTGATGGGAAGGGCAGAAGGCCTTAGGTTTAAAATACAAGTAAATTGAGATGCAAATCAGCTGTAAACTGATCAGCATATTTACTAAAGCAAGAACATTTCAATCTGGAAAGTGTTCTCTGCTTAATTTCTGAATTAAACAACTGAAGTAGTATCTGTCAACTGTAACGTGGTTAGAGCACAAATGAATATGTGATCGTTTTCCATCGGAGCAATTCACCTTTGTCCAGATCAAATTTAAAATTCTAACCAAAGATTCCTGTGAGTTATAAGCAGTTCCTTGATCTCTGCATAGGTGGCGGTATCTTCTTTGCGAAACAGCTTGTGGTTTCCACCACAAATTCCGTGACATCTATACCTGAGATAAATGGTGATTAGTCTAGGTGCCAAAACCTGTTATTTAAATGTGAAATGTGATATTTATAGTCCATTAGTTTTTAAAGTGTACGACGATGGATACTTTGTCCAACACTGTCAAAAGAGACAGCATTGTATACTAGACGTTGGAAAATACTTGCCAATTGCTCACATCTGGTGATGTATAACTCATGTTATGTTATGTCAACTGAATACATTGTACATCAGGCAAGTTATGAAATTATTATAACTGAGGAGCTACTATCTGAGATCACAAGTGTCATTGCTGGGGGAAACTGGTAAACCCGTACAACATTTCTTGATCAATACACAGACGTCGTAAGATCGCAAACAAAAGATAGTTTTATTCTCAGCTGGAGCGATGATATCACATTTGGTTTTGGCTTTTATCTAGTTGCTGCTCTGTTCTAGTATTAAAACTGAATACATGTTAGATAATAGCTCAGAAATTCAGACTGCAATTGAAGATAAAAATGGAAAGAACTGTGGATGCTATAAATCAGGAACGAAAACAGAAGTTGCTGGAAAAGCTCAGCAGATCTGGCAACATCAATGAAGAAAAAAAATCAGAGTTAACGTTTTGGGTCCGGTGAACCTTCCTCAGGACTGATGGTAGCTGGGAAAACATCAATTTAAATGCAGAAAATAGGGAGGGGAATGGGGTAGAGAGTAAACGATAGGATGAAGGATAGAACCTGGAGAAAAGAGCAGTTGGATAGACAAAGGAGTTGATAACAGTCTGGTGAGGAGGGTGATTAGCTGCTCACAATGTGGTCTCCTCTAAACTGGGGAAAACAAAGCGTAGACTGGGTGACCGCTTCACAGAACATCTACATACGGCTTGCAAAAAAGACCCTGAGCTTCCAGTTGCCTGCCGCTTTAACATACTACCCTGTTCCCTGGCTTGCTGCAGTGTTCCAGTGAAGCTCAGTGCAAGCTGAAAGAACAACACCTCATTTTCTGCTTGGAGACCCTGCAGCCCTCCAGACTCAATATCGAGTTCAATAATATTCGGGCCTAAACCCTCCCATGTCCTTGCCCCCTCCCCCACGCACCAGGCCTTGTTTTGAGGAAGGGTTTTGTTTTGACCGGACCCGAAACGTAAACTCTGATCTGTTTTTCACAGATGCTGCCAAACCTGCTGCACTTTTCCAGCAACTTCTGTTTATGTTGCAATTGAAAACACTGGTACGCATGTAGCTGCTTTATAAACATAGCTAACAACTGTAAGCCCAACAAAGTGAACGTGCAAGACTGATGTTCATTTTCTATAAATCCAAAAAGATTCCAGGATAAGTCACAAATAGGATGTCCAGAAAGCACTCTTAAAATGGAGTGACAGATTGTACAAGGCTGTTGAATAGTCCCTCAATTGATGGCGTTAATAAGGACTTAAGTCTTGCAATGCACATGACAGCTGTCAAGTTGCAATATGTCACACCGGGAGCAAGGTTATTATTCAAAGATTGGGAAGAAAATGGAGAAATTTGCTGAAGACTAAACACGGTAAATAGATTGATACCCCCTGGCCATCCCTAATAGCGATGGGGAGCTCTATTGCTCTGGTTATTCTGGTAGGTTCAGTCACATAATGATCTGCTCTATATCTGGGATAATCCAGCATAAAAAGGATCGATTGGCAGATCTGAGGCATGGTGCATCCCTTTGCCTATTTGCACAAAGTTATTCATAAGAGCAACGCTCCTTTTCATGGAAATTTCTTTCTGTTTTGAGCATGAGTAAAAGAGACATTCTGATCTGTAACTTCAGCTGCCATCTGAGGCAGAGTGGACCTGGTTGAGGACCCAGGCCAAACCGTCTGCTAGCATCTTTCTGATATTAGTGCCTTGGAAAACGTACAAGGCTGCCATGGGGAAGAGCTAATCTTTGATCATTCTGATTATTTCCAGGAGGAATTGTGGACCTGTGCATGGGAGCCAAAATAAGGATCTTCCTGTGTGGGGGAATCATATTTGTGAATCGAGGAATCACTGGAGTGAGGGGTTCAAAGGGAGTAATATCAGAGAGATGCTGGCAGAGGATTACGCCTGGGTGCTCTACCAGGTTTACTCTGTTTTAGCTGGCAGCACAGGATGAACATTGGACTGTCTCTTTTACTCATGCGTGCATCAGAAGGAAGATTCCATAAACAGGTCCATTCCTCCTCTGTATAACTTAATGCAAATATGAAAGGGAAGCACCATGCCTCAAATCGATCAACTGATTCTTTCTATGCTGGATTATCCTGGATATAGAGCAGATCATTGTGTGACTGAATCTACCAGAATAACCAGAGCAGTACAGTTCCACATTTCCATCAGAGATGGCACAAGAGGCATAAGGATGGAGAGGGACAACACTTTTCTATGGAAAACGTTCAAAATAAAAACTAAGCAAGGATTTAATTTCTGAAATTATGGTTCTATTTAAGATATGCCAATATAAAAGCAAAAATCAGCTGGAAAAAGTGAGCTGTCTGGTGACATCTGGAGAGAGTAGATTTGTAGCTCGGGTTGTGGATGGTTGGCTCGCCAAGCTGGTTCATTGTTTTTGCAGATGGATAAGGGGAACCACCAATTCGACTGGGTCAACACCAAGATCCTGGGACAAGCAAAGCACAGACAAGCACGGGAATTCCTAAAAGCCTGGTACTCCACGAAGAAAGCCATCAACAAACACATACAGCTTCACCCCACATACACTCCACTGTGAAGGAAAACCGGAAGTGAGGTAATCCAGCTCAACAGACTCCAGAGTTTAAATAACAGGCAGGAAAACACAACGGCGCTTCATCGGAGGCTACACTGATGATGTTACCCAGCATGGTAAGGAAACGTCTGCGAAACAACGATCCAGCTTGGCGAGCCAACCAACCACAACATCCGGAGAGAAACAGAGTTAATGATTCAGGCGATGACCTTTCATCAACGCTGAAGAGAAACAGAAAGTTCGGAGATTTTACACTCGAAATCTCTATTTCTCTTCTGCTCTGTTGAAAGGTCATTAATCTGAAACACTAGCTCTGATTTTATCCCCTCGGATGCTGCCCAATCTGTTCAGTTTTTCCAGCCTTGTTTTAATTGCAGTTTAAATTTCCAGTACCTGCAGTGTTTTGCTCCCGTGTTCATATCTAAGATAGCCATTTGCATTTACTTCAAGAGATGGGACATTCTCAGAGCTCGCATGAAATCTTTGGAGTGGGACAAACATACTTCAACAACACACCTACAAACACTTGTGAACAACTACTTTAGGATCAATCCTCTTACCTCTTTCCAGATGTAATAATGGCTCAGGAAGCAGCCTATCTCTCCCCGTGTCAGTATTCTTCCTGAGTAAGGGTCATGATATCCTGGCAACATTTCAATGTTAAGAGCTTTCAGATGGCTTGTGTTGAGGGCTCTGTCAATACAAAACATCTGTCACATTATTACGTCCTATTTCTGAGTTGGAGGGGGGTTAAAAACTATTGTGGAATAGCCCATCCATGATGTGAAATAACCTGGAATGACTACTGAGCCTGCCGTTCTTCCTGTCATTACTAACTCTCAGTTCCAATCTTATTTTGCCTTTAGGTTTGAGGCATGCGGATCACTATTTAGAAACCTTGTCCTGAGCTTATAGCATTGGTGATTCATTGCAGCATAAACCCTCCTTGTTCAGTTTGGAGTCATCTGAACCAAAGCTGCCATGGTTCATGCTATGCTAGGGCCAGCATCATCTGTCCCATCTCAGACCAGAGGATGGTACACAAGTGGAGCCTCTGGGCCCCAGTGTCAGGACCACTTTGTTGACATACGTTAATGATCTAGACTTGTGCACAGAGTACAATGACGCAAAACTTGCAAGATCTGAGAAATGAGAGGTGGGTAGTGTTCAACGTCAAGAGAACACAGACAGGGTAGTGGAATAAGTGGACATGCAAGATGAAATTTAATGTAGAGAAGTACAATGTGATTCGTCTTGGGAGGAAAACAGAGGAGAAGCAAAACAAAAGTCAAGGCTGGAAAGGGCATGCAGAAGCAGTAGGTTAACTGTGCACAGATCACTGAAGACAGAACATGTTTGAAAATCAGTTGAGGTATGCAGGTCCTGGGCTAAGTAAAGGCATAGCAGCAGAAAAGCAAAGCGGCAGATGTTCCAAAAATTTGGAATGTTATGCAGATTGGCATCCAAGCCTTTCTTTCACTTCGGCAAGAAGGGGGGCTGTACTTTTCTGACAGGATAGTCTGCTCAGGGCTCCTTCAGAAATGCAGAGCCAGACATCCATTCTAACAGTTCTCTCGTGTTGTGATTGTAATGAGGTCAGCCAGCTGGACATCACAGAATATGAGTTCTCTGACTGGAACTGTTAACTTGGTCCAATCAGGAAGCAATGGCTAACAGATATAAACAGGAGTGTTAGAGGTTCTGACACTGTTAAGACGCAGTGCTCGAGTCAAGGACGAGACTGCAGACTCGCTCACCTAGCTGGTGTGTTTGATTGCAGATGTTTCGTCACCCTGCCAGGTAACATCGTCAGTGGGCCTCCCGTGTAGTGTTGGCATACTGTCCTGCTTGTTATTTGCATGCCTCAGAGTTAGACTAACGTATTTAACAGTCTAACTTTTCCTGACTAACTATTTAAGTTCTTCAAACCCTTAATTCCCCAAATTGGATGCATAGTTTCAGAGGATTCCAGGAGTTGGGGATATGCTCAACATAATCTTCAACTTCTTGGACAATTCCTCAGGATTTCACAGGGTGCCCATGCGCAACTCTCATCTACACTGGGAACAACCATTGTCTTGCCATCAGAAAATCCAGAGCAAGGAATTATGATGAATCTGTCTTCAACATCACTTCAGCCTCAAGAGAAGAGTTGTGTCTAGTTCTGGGCACTGCATTTTAAAAAAGATGTGAAGGCGTTAGAAAGAGTATGGGGAGGGGGTTAGGATGAGGGTTAGAGATAGTATGGGGAGGGAGTGAAATCAGCAAAAGGGTTCCAGGAATGAAGAATGTCAATGGGGTGGATAGAGTGGAGAAACTGATGTTGTCCTTCTTGAAGAAGATTAAGAGGAGATCTGATAGAGACATTCAAAATCATGAGGGGTCTGGGCAGACTAGATAAGAGAGGAACAGAAATGCAGATACTGTTCCCATTGGTTGAAGGGTCAAAACCAGAGGACTCTGGTATTAAAAGACTGACAAAAGAAACAATGGCGATATGAGGAAAGTTCTGTGGAAAGGTCACCGGATCCGAAACGCTAGCTGCTTTTTTCCTTCAGAGTGCTGCCAGACCTGCTAAGCTTTTCCGGCAACTTTGTTTTTCTTAGTTATATGAGGAAGTGTTTTAACACAGTGGTTGGGATCAGCAATACATTGCCTGACAGTGGGGATTCAATCTTGGTTCTCAAAAAAACGAAACAAATGTCTCAGGAGAAAAATAATTTACAGACAGAGGGCATTCTCTCATATATTGGCAGGGAGTGGGATGAGATGGTTTGCTCCTGCAGAGATCTAGCATGGACCCGGTGGCCTCCTTCTCTGTTCTAACTATCGTATGATCATGACAATGGCATTCTTCGCGTGGTCACAACCTGCTTTTTATTTCCTGGTCAGTGCTTCCTGTTTTACCTCACTCAGAGACAGTAAGAACTGCCGATGCTGGAGTCAGAGATAACACAGTGTGGAGCTCGAGGAACACAACAAGCCAGGCAACATCAGAGGAGCAGAAAATTGACATTTTGGGTCAGGATCCTTCTTCAGAAATTTGTGTTATTCCTGTTTTACCTCCCTGCTTTGCACTGTGTCCCCGTGCTGGGATTGAAATTAATGGAGAAATAAAAGGTAAAGAATTACTACTGACTTGTTGTTGGGTAACACTGCAGAGATTTAGGGCAGAATTGTCCACGCCCCATGGCGTCAGGTACACAGGGGCTGAGGGGTAGGAAAGGCATTTGGAAACCTCCAACGGTCGCTCCCCGACTGGTTGTCCTTCCTCGAAACATCTTTGCCCGGAGTCGGGTGCCACAGGAACATGCAACCTGTTCCACAGCTGAGGGGGGTGTCGGGTGTGGAGGGGGAGACGAGGGAGCCAAATGAGGCCCCCCGGGTGAGTGGACATTTTCTCCCGGCTCTGCAAAACGTCCTCCATGTTGCACGGGGTGGCACCTGTGGGACTGGGAACCGCCGATTCTACGGGGTCGACGTCTCAGTGGTAACAAGGGCCGAGCGTGTTATTACCTGGCAGCACGTGGGAGTTCGGTGGGCGGGCGGAGGGAGGGAAAAAGGACCAGGCACGTGCCCCAGAGGGCCATCCTTCCCAACCCGAGGTCTCCCCCACCCCGCGCCGTCACGACAAGTACCTGTTCACTATTGAGCAGGGAGGCCATTTTCAGCGCTGCCATATTGAGGTGCTCTGTCAAGTCAATTCCACTAAACTGGACCTTGCTAACATTCTTTCTCCTTGCGACGCCGTGTTTTTCCCTCGTTCGGCTGTTCCCATTCAATTGGGCAGGAATCAACTGAGGTGTCCCGCTGCAGCAGCAGCAGGAGGAGGAGGCCACTCTGCCCACCCACGTGAGTACGGGGCCCTCTCACATGTACTTGCTCTGAGGACTCAGACAGGGTCCCGCTGGAGAGTCCAGCCTTTAAAATTAGGGCAGGGGCCGGTCGGGATTGATTTTCCATACTTAGAATGAGTTAGTTTTGTAAAGTTTAATTCTGACTCAGAGCAAGCAGCCCACGAGCATCAGTGGGAGGCTAGCCCACAGCTTTGGCACATTAACACCCATCCAAACATTGGGAGATAGGAGTCCAGTGGTATGGAACTGAAATCAGAATCTTCTACCCAGTGTTCTCCACTCAATTACATTTTACCGAAAAACAAACTATATATCCTGAGAAAATGTAAAAGGATTTCACGCTTCAATGGGTAAACAGACTCTATGCAGGATTATCGTGTTATTTTCTTCAGGATCAGTACTTACTTCCCATCCACAGCATCCACCACTTTGACTTCGATTTCCTGTTCGTAAAGCGTATGGAGCATTCGTTTTCTTCTGTCTGTTCTGCGCTTGAGATTTATCATGAAGATCTGAGCACGAATTCACATCAACTGATTATTACCAATGACCAGGCATTGATTCTCAGCTATTTTAAAGGCTTTTATATATTGTGAGCTACTTGTATCTTCAATGAAGCACATTTGGAGCTTCTTCTAAACAGACAAGTAAACCATCTACTTTCAATATCTGCTTTGCTTTTCTTTTGAGAATTAACCTATAGAAATGCATTTGAGGATCTATATCTAATGACATTAGTTCTCATCAGAGACACATTTCACTGTGCCATTACTGGCAAATGCTTAAGTAACAGTGATTCTGAATCAAAGAATTTTAATCTTTTAGGTGAACATAAAAGATTCAATGATGCAACTCAAAATTGAGAAAGGGAGTTCTTCCCAGCATTGTCACTCTCATCAATCGATGTGTCAATGAAGTAACATAATAGTCTTCCAGTTGGTGGGTCGGTGGAAGTACTGCAATACTCCATTAATGATTGTCTAAATGGGATTAATGCAATACTGCATGAATTAATGAATTAAAGGCTTTATCATGCAACCCTGTCAATTGACCCGGTAAATTTCTATTTCTCTGCAAATTTTGGGGTCGAATATGGGATGGGGTACATCTCTTTTCATTATCTGTACTCCTGACAAATTCAGAATTTGTTGCCCATTCCCATATTCCCTTGAATTGAGCGGCTTGTTCAGCCATTTCAGAGGCTGGTTGAGAGTCAAGCACATTGCTGTGATCTGGGGTCACACGTAGGTCTGACCAGGTAGGGATGGCAGATAACAAGCATGGGGCTGGATGAACACAGCAGGTCAAGCAGCATCATAGGAGCAGGAAAACTTGACGTTTCGGGCCTAAACCCTTCATCAGAAATGGGGGAGGGGAAGAGGGTTCTGAAATAAATAGGGAGAGAGGGGGAGGCGGATAGAGGATGGATAGAGGAGAGGATAGGTGGAGAGGAGGCAGACAAGTCGAAGAGGCGGGGATGGAGCCAGTAAAGGTGAGTGTAGGTAGGGGGGTAGGGAGGA